>CM022885.1:38681769-38702595 GCA_012654025.1 Pachypsylla venusta
CCCCCCCCCAAAGAAATCGTAGGCTGAGAACCCCAGAAAATTTATCAGAATTCAAAGCTCTCCAACAGTTTTGAGTTACGGACGATTTTTGTATGGGAAATCATAGTATACTATTAGCATGGGAACAGCGCCATGCCTCTAAGGCGCCAAGTGAAACAGGCGCAGACTGATAGTTGAAAATAAGAATGTGGCTCATCACTAAAACTTGTTTTGATTCACAAGGCTCACTGAATGCAGGTAAAAGAAAAATATATTTAAAAGTAAAGGCTGAATCAACTCTAAGACTTCTATCATTGAAAATTCAAACGCAGCCAAAATCCATGAAGCAAAAATCTCAAGATGAAAATTTCTTTTGCGCAACTTTTTAATTTAAGAAAACACGGCTATTTGCTATTGCATTCCTACAATAGACACACACGTCGCATCAGGGATGGATGTTTAGAGAAAAAGCACTTGTAAATAAGAAATATTATTAAGGATGTTTGAAATTTACACTTATATTTGAATGGGATTATGAGGTATATCTGAAGTGGGTACCTGGACATAAGGGGATTGGTGTCGAACCGGCTGTTGATATTAGCAAAACTTGAAGCTCGCAGTTCGGTGAAACAATGGATGAGGGAAAGTCATGGGTCTCACTGGATAAAACTTCAGGCCAACGACAGAGTAAACGAATGATGGCTAAACTATCAAAATCTCTAACTACTGGTCTCCTGCACAATGGGAAGTAAATGGAAACAGCCTTTCGCGTAATCTTTTATTTTTTTTCACTGAGTCGAACGTATTCTACAAAACTCCAATTCTACAAAACACTCATTCACAACAGGGCCGTATTAATGAGAAAATGTCTATAGAAAAACTGCATATTAACAATTAATATGCAGTTTTTCTATAGAAATTTTCTCATTAATACGGCCCTGTTGTGAATGAGTGTGAGGGTTAGTAATTATTTTTTTTTTTGCTAAAATGGTTCATTATTGAGTCCACTCCCCATTTTAAGTCTTAAATCATATTCTTACTTCAGACCTTCTAACTCAAAATAGCCGTTTTCTAAAAGATGTCATTTTAAGCTCTGGTAAAAATACGAGATTTGCTCATCTAGACCTACGACACTGATAAAACATAGAAGTTGTTATTTTTATCACTTATGTAGATGGAAAACCTTTTTTGAGCCACTCTTGACGAATTTATACATCAAAATTAAATTCGGTTTCCGTTATACAGGGTGTAACAACTTTTGGATTTGAAATTTTATTCTTCAAAAAAATATTTGTACCATTCCATTTAAATTTCCCGAGAAATCGATACTTTGTGTCAAAAAAAAACACTTCCAGGATTCGAACCTGGATACTAATATTACCATTCGAATGGCCATACGCCCATTTCTATCCCTAGAAAAAAACAGAATTCAAAGTTATGGGCACCGGGCAGGACTTCTGAGACATACTGTATATAAATATCTAAATAGAAGTTCTTTAAGATCTTTTCTTTTGTTCAAACCTTCTCCTAGTTCTGGCACCCATCTAAGGAAAACGTACTTACGTTACTACGTTTAGAACTTTTCTTTAGATGTAAAACTTATTCAGTTAACCAAGCCGATAACAAGAGCCACATCTGCTGTAAGTAATAGTTTACCTATCAGTATCATTACTTTTAATCTTCTTTGGCCCATTATTATTACAACAACTATGGCAGATGCTAGAGTAAAACATTTTCTTCATTTTATGCATACCACTCTATCTCTGAAATACTGAGAGCCAAAAAAGTTTTGAGAACTCTAAAGCCTAAAAAATAATTTATAGCGAAGTACATATTGGTTCTGAAATGTGGTCACCGAGGGAAGCAAGCCAGCTTCAATAGGTGAAGGTTGTAAACCCGTGTAAATACAGAAGGTTTGGTGTTAGAAAGGACATCCAGCCTTTAAAAAACACTGCCTCAAACCAATGATGAGAGATCAGCAAAAAGCTGGTTTCTACGAAGTTTCAATTGATACTGTAAGAGGCTGACTAGGGTTACCGTGGCAGAAAAGTGTTGCAGCTAAAGAGATGGTATGGTAGAATTAAGGAAAGCAACGTCAACCCCAAATAGAACTGGGAAATGGTGAATTTAAAGAAGAAAACATATTGCTTCTGAAAGCTAACTTTGATTTGAACCTCCTTGAGAAGCCATGGTTGAGTTCAGCCTAAATAACAACAAACAAACAAACAACACATCAACTTAACTATGAATCTAAGAAGAGGAAAAATATTATTTTACAGAGATGAAAAGAACAAAAAGAAAGAGACGAAGAGAACAAAAATAAAGAACAATGAATTGTGGGACAGGATTTTCTTATGGTCTGCTTTTAATACCACAATTTTTCTTTTCTCTGTTTGTACCACGAACGCTTTATTCGATATCGAATAAAATTGATATGAACATTCATTACGTTGGGCCCAATTCGGCCAAGTGAGGCTTCGCGGCGGACGAATTAATGTTAATTTATATATAGAATTGTAGAAATAAATTGATAAAAAATGTTCATAGCCTTGGGCTGGAACTGTGATGGTATGCATTCATGGTCGTCCTGGTGCGTAGAACTAGCCATCGTGAGGAAGTGTATCTATTATAAAGCTGGTTGCAGGTCTCCATTGCGTAGTCTGGAACCGACCATCGTAAGGACGATGTTTTAAATGTTCGACATCTCAAGTGGTGGATTCGGTTCGAATCTAACTGCATCCCCGCCACTAGTCACAATAGATCTAAATAAAGGTCGCAGTTATAATTGCAATCTCAATAGCGACCTGCAACCAGTTTAATCATAATAGAATAGATCTATATAATTAGGTTATTGGTTTTTTGACCCTATTGGGATGCCGGGGGTCTAATTTTTATTGGGCGTTCGTTTTAAGCGTAATGATTTGGGTTGGTAGTGTAGTGGTAAGGCGCTCTGACTGATAATCATTAGGGCGTGGGTTCAAACCCAGCCAAACATATGAATTTTATCCTAATGAATTTAAGATATTTACCACATAATAATAGTGCTCAAAAACTACTGGTGACAAGGGACGAGGGTGCAATGGGAACATCTCCACTTAATTACACATGTCACTGGACCATCAAACGATTTTTTTTTTTTTTTTTTTTTTTTTTGATGTGACATTTCCAAGAAGCTATGTCCTGATGTTATTTTATCCTTCTCTTTGTGGCATTGTTATTCAACAAATGTCTAAAAGTCAAAAAATCCTGTCCCAATCAAAAGATAAAGAAAGAGAAGGCATGAGAAAATTAATTTAGAGCGATGATACTAAAAAGACAAGCTATGTCCTTGTGAAAAAAAATGCTGACGTCATGTGTGCCGCGTTTTTTATGTTTACATAATGATTCCGTTTTTTACTCTTCTGAACACTAAAAAGAAAAATATAAATAAAAGTGAGAAGTTAGGATTCAATGTCGATGTATGATATCAAGTACAGATCTTGACAAATTTGGGAAGGCAGAGTATAGGCCTGTTTTTTTTTTATAAAAAAAAAAGACAAAAACAGTGAATAAAATGTTTTAAAAAAAACAGGCCTTATCTCACCTAAAACCAGTCTTTTTAGTATCATGAATTAGAGCAGCTTGCCGCAAAGTCTAAATAAATATAGCGTGGCATGTGATCCACCAAGGTCATAGCGTTTTATTAGTAAAGTATAAAATTTGTGCTTTCATTCGTCTTGGGTCCAAGGCTATGAAAGGGTTCGAAAAAATTGTTTCCAAAGTAGTCTCTATTCGCTTTTAAGCAGGTACGTGTTTTATTTTATAAGCGTTATTGATACAAAAATGGAATTATAGTCTTCACATTTTGCCCAATATCCAAACTTAAACATGAAAATTCTTGAAAAAAAAAACAACAACCCAAATAAAATTGAAAGACCAAATTATTCACTATATGACGGTCATTAAGTAGAGAAAAATACGCACTAACCATAGCCATACGATGCAGTCAGTGAAGACTGCATTGATACAATTTGTGAGATACCTCACAAATAAATATCATTGAAAAAAGACCAAGTTCCAACCACTCTTCCAAAAAAATTCGCCCATGAACGTAGTGATATCTTTTATTGGGGCCAATTTTATTCTTGCTGCTGTTCACCCGACAGTTAAATTCATTATTCCACTAGTCTGTCTCCAGTCTCTGAAAGTAATACCAACTTTCCCTTAGTTAGTTTTTTTTTCTGAAGAGAATCGCAAAATACAAATAGAGAAAATTTATATTGTACTATAATACAGAATGTATGTTCAAAATTTTAGTCACATATCGCTTCTAGAACCGGATATCTGAAGGTGTGCAAAACCCGGTGAATCGCTTCGTGTAAAGATACACTGGTGCTTTCTGGAACTTGGCCTAACGCACTGCCGTGCACTCTATTGAGTACTATGCATAAAACGAAGCAAATGCTTTTATTATTTACAAGTCTCTATGTTTAGCCATCGTGGAGCTACGTTGATTATCAGTCAGTCAGTACGTCAGTCACTGGGTTTTGCGTTTTATAATTATTATTTATTTATTTTCTTCTTCCTGTTTACACTCTATGTAAATGTAACGTCACATAAAGCGACGGACACATCCACACAGGCAATAACTGACGGTCACCTTTGCCCATTTAGCAACAGCAATATGGCTATTACCGAAAGAGGTCAGGTTTATCCTCAATTACATTATAAAATATAATTGCAGATGAAACAACAGAAACAGTAGACTGTAGGCTTAGAGCGGAAAAGCAGTATACCAAACACTTTTCACCAAAAATATAAAATAAATTTGAAAAAATTGAACAACTCTCTTGAATGATAGATATTATAGGAGAGATCATGAATAAAGATCTCGACATCTTTCTACAATCATCACAAGAACCAACAAAGAAGTTCAAAGATACTTTTATGAGTGATGAAAGATGAAAATGAATGTTTACAAGTTATGAGTGATCATATCACAAACAACGACAAATATAAGGGACTGCTTAGCATCCCAACGGGCAGTCAAGTCAGAGAGAGGTGTCACGAGATCACAGGCTGGTTATAAGTTATGAGTGATCGTAACACAAACAACGACAAATATAAGGGACTGCTTAGCATCCCAACGGGCAGTCAAGTCAGAGATAGGTGTCACGAGATCACAAGTTATTCTGTTATAAGTTATTCTGCGAACACTCATATGAAGTTTCCTTGAACCTCCTTTTTGGTTCTTTTAATGAGTGTTGAAAGATGTCGAGATCTTTATTCATGATCTCTCCTATAATATTTGGTAACTAAATCTTCCTTTGTCAGTGTAGTGTTCAACCTCCACACTACACTGACTAATTTGTTGCTTCTTGTGATGTGTGTCGAGATCTTTATTCATGATCTCTCCTATAATATTTGGTAACTAAATCTTCCTTTGTCAGTGTAATGTTCAACCTCCACACTACACTAACTAATACAGTGGTGTACAGGGTGTACGCAACAGCGGACACTCATCTTCTTTAACTTCACCCTTTCCCAATTCTATTTGAGGTCGGCGCTGGTTCCCTTTTCCTACCATGACACAACCTTTTGATCGGTGACTACTTTCTTTAACTGTAACTCTTTTCTGGCATGGTAACCCTAGCCATCCTCTCACAGTATCCATAGAAACTGCGTAGGAAGTCCCTTTTTGCTGATGATCTCTCATCATTGGTTTGAAGTAGAGTTTTTTAAAGGCTAGATGTCCTTCTTAACACCAAACCTACTGTATTTACACGGGCTCAGACTGTCACCTAATGAAACTGGCTGTTGTACGCAACAGCAGACACTATAAAGTTTAAATTACAGAATGGAACCGTTTAGGTTCAATTCTGTAAGGGGTATCAAAAGTGACTCCTCTAGTGGGTCTAAGTCTAATATTGGGAACTTTAAAGGTTGATTTTTCCAACATGTAGGAACTGTTAAATCCTCCTCTGAAGATGTTTTAAAGAAGTCTAACCCCCCCTTCCCCCCCGTCTCCTACACTCNCCCCCCCCCCCCCCCGTCTCCTACTCTCCAAGGTCTCCAGCTGCAGTTGCTCAGCCAAGAGATTATATTTTGGAAAGAGAGGATAAAATCCATTCTTTCTCTAGAAGACGTTTCTAATAAAGCGAGCTTGCACTCTTTCAATGGACCTAATTGATTTCTGAGTGTGAGGGAGAATTTACGACTGAACATTCATATTCCAGCACAGATCTGACGATATGCTATAGCTTTTACCATATATAATGCTATTGTAAAAGCATTGGCTACATTTATACATTCTATTCATTATCTGAAATATTTGTAAATTTCATTCGTCAGTAATTGAAAATCACCTCCAAAACAAAGTACCAAGCCATTTTTCGGGCGAAACAAAATAATATTTTAAGTAGCAATTTCTATTGTCAGCATAAAGCCGCAGCGGATTTTATAGCAAAGTGACTGGTAGCATAAACAAACAGTATTACAAGATCGAAAAAAGGTCACCGATCATAAATATGTTCTAAAAAAATTGTATATTTCTTTGTGTTACTATGTCACAATGTTTGTGGGCATCATAGCATTACAAGGTTTTCTCACCATTCACTCCAATATCACTATAATAATTTTTACCTTAAAATAATGCTACCACTTGGCGCTATTACCATAGCTACTCAATTGTCCTCAGGAGGATGAGTTACCCCCAAACACAGCCAAACCATGGCGAAAATACGAAAAAAACTTTTTCAATTTTTTGACCCGACGAGGATTCGAAACCGGCATCTCCCCAGTACAAGCCGAGTGTGATGCACACTCTACCACAGAGACGTCGTGATTATAAATATGAATCAAGTGACCTTTATTTCGCCTGTAAGTCAACTTCATAAAAAATAATGCTATGTCATGTAGGTATATCTACCACAGGAACTGAACTCTTTTGAGGCTGATGTCTGAACACACGAGAAGTTTATTGTGCAAATGATAGAAAACTCAGACCTTCATCCCAATCTTCAATATAAGAAGGTCCAAAACATTCGTCCCAAAATGATTCTGTTGTCTTGAATAAGTGCGTTTGTACTCCCAGGAATCCGTGACCTTCGTCGGTATAGGTCTGAAAAGAATGAGTAAAAGTGAGAGAAAAATATTAGCTTTTTTTCTATTAAATTTCTGATGACGTTGTAAACGTAGGAACACTGAGCGTATGATAGAAATTTGTTTTTAGGTTTGCATTCTGATTCATTTATTAGATTTGATTTGGTCGTGATTTATCGTTGTAGTAGCACATTAGCAGTCTCTCCCCTTTGGCAAGTTATATGCATCATCTTCAATTGATAGGTCTAAGAATCGTGCAGTCTCAATGGGGTTTAGATGGTAAGTGTTGTTGGTTTTACCGGACAGTTGAACAGGTGTGCTGTGTCATGGGGACTTTGGCCACACAAGATGCATTTGTCTACTACTGCAGGGTTAATGCCATGAATCGCATTTCGTGTATAAATGAAAAAAAACATTATCGGCTGGCGATTCGAGTCTTTGTGGCAAATTCCATGCTTTGCGCTTTATTTTGACCAAAATGCTTAACAATAAACTCCTTCAGACCATATACAGTATGTCCCAGAATGACAGGTCACCCCCCTTCAACTTTAAAAGAAAAATTAGATTTGACTTTGTCATCCTACGACACTGTTGAATATGAAAATGCACACTGTTTAAGTTTTAAGTAGATGAGAAACCAACTTTTAGATCAAAGTTTAAAACAGAGTCTAGAACCGTTATACTGGGTTTAACAAAATTAAAATTTAGACCCCTCTAGTTTCGCCCTTGATTTTTTTTTTTTTTTTTTGAAAAAAATTAAAAGAAAAATTAGCCCTCATTTTAGTTGGATTTTTATTTAAATAAAAAATCTTGTACTATTCCGTTTAAATTTCTTGAGAAATCGGCACTTTTCGTCAATAAGTCACTTCCGGGGAGATCCAACTTGGATTTTACCTTCACCATTTGATTGGCCATGGCCATTTTTCAATCCCCAGAGCTTTTCAAAATTAAAAAATTGCCAAGCCGTTCAAAAGTTAAGGAGGGTGACAGGTCATTCTTGTACATACTGTAGAGGTAGAGTGAGTGCATACCTCAACGCATGAATTTGATCTTAATCTTACCTGATGTTTGTACATGATATTAGCATCTGCTAACGCCCTCGTCAGTATCATGCTATGCTGATAGGGCACTGAGATATCTGCTGATCCATGTATAAAAAGTATTTTTTTGTCTTTCAGACTAGCAACGTGTTTACTAAGATCTGATTCTTCATATCCCAAAAAATTGTCAGTCACATTTGGAGTTCCCATAAACTTTTCTGTAAATTCTGAATCTGGAAGAGTTAATCATAATTGAGGGATATAGAGTTTGCTGAAATTCTATCTAAACGTAAGTCGGTATTACTTTAAGACTATTTAGACAGAATAAATTACAATAACAAATTTAAGTTTTTTGATTGAGGAATTTTTTTTTTTAATATTTTAAGTTTCGTCGGATCGATTTTTTTTTTAAATAAGATAGAAATGATAAACATTATCCACGAAAAGAAAAATATTAAAAAAATCTTTCTCAAACAAAGTCACCGAAGGCATTCATTTATTATAATTATTAACCCTAGATTGCTGGAGTACTTTTTTTGTACGCTATTGCTGGACATGCGTCATTTTGACTCACCACTCATTTTTCCTTGATGAGTCCAGGATTTTTTCGGTTGGTTGGTTTCATTTGGTTTAAAGGTTATATCAGATGAGTTTTTTTACCCTCCTGGTGTTGGCCGTACCATACCAACTACTCACATTAACTTCACCCCTTCTAGGTGGGACCGGGAAAAGCCAGCAGGATTTTTTTAAGTTGAGAAAAAATACATTATTTATTTAAAAGAAAATAATTGGATTTATTGGTTTAAATGTAACAAATAGGCAGAGAAAAAGTAATCATACCAGTTCAAATTTCATGACCGCCCTCTAAAACGTCAAAATGACTCACCAAAAACTAGCGTTATCGCTGGAAATGCGTCAAAATGACTCACTAACTTTTTCGAAAAATTACTTTTACGAAAAATCACTTCAACAGCTCACTTGAAACTGAATGTGCGAGGAATACATGGAATATTAACGGGATCGAACAAAAAAGAGGGGGGGGGGAGAAATAGAACCAATCACACCTATGCGTCAAAATAACGCATGTCCAGCAATCTAGGGTTAATAGCAAATTTAAGTGTGAGATGAATTCAGCAAAAATAGATATCACTACGTCATGGGCGGATTATTTATTTTGGAACAGTTGTTATTTTACTGATATGTTTCGTTAGCTCATTACTTACTATAATGGGCCCAGTTAGTTATAGGTGACAGAGATATTCCACATTTTATGAGAGTTGAATCTTGTGCCATCATCATTGCGGTGACAAAGCCACCATAACCTTGACCCCAAATTCCAACTCGTGTTTTGTCAATAAATTCAAGATCTTTAATATAGCTGAAACAAAGAAGGGGAAATTTGAGGGTTTATGATGATTCTTCCGATTGGGGTTGGAATTATTTGTACATGAAGCCACCCTGGTCTAGTGGGTATCACACTGGCTTTGCACGCGGGAGACCTGGGTTCGAATCCTGTATTGACGACAATTGAGTGGCTACTTTAATGTGAGTAGCCACTAGTCGCGGCATTACAAGAGCAAATAAATGTGTAGTGCAGTAATAGTTTAGTGTAGTGGCCCTCGTAATGCTGTGATACCTACAATCCCATATTATGCGTTTACACAAATATTAATAAATTTACTTTTTTTAAAAAATTTGTATATGATCACAGGGGACATCCACACGGAAGACGCGAACCCACGTGGACACCCACATGGTACAACCTCGCTGGGCGTTGCTTTTATTTATCAATTTGTATATGATGAGCATTAGTTCATAATTCGAGAGCTGAGATTATAGAGTTGCCAAAATAATTTGGATAATAATAGAAAAATTGACAATATATCGATTCATAGTTGTT
The DNA here is from genome assembly GCA_012654025.1 of Pachypsylla venusta. NCBI lineage: Eukaryota > Metazoa > Arthropoda > Insecta > Hemiptera > Aphalaridae > Pachypsylla > Pachypsylla venusta. The sequence goes on from CM022885.1 coordinate 38,691,769, forward strand.
TATTTAAAATTAATTAAATAAGAAATTAAAATCAATAATTTAAGTTGGTGAGCTTTCAATAGAACTTTTTTTTTCAATTTGGCTTAGCGTCTCTTTAACAACTATTGGTCATTCAAGACGGAGGTTTTATTCTCCTTTCGCTGGAAACTTGCAAACCAGCTACCCACATTGACCTTACCCAGTCTGGGTTGGGACGGAAAAATAGCCAGCATCACGAAGACGCGAACCCACGTGGACACCCACATGGTACAACCTCGGTGGACGTTGCTTAACTTCAGTGATCTAACGGAAACTGGTGTATTCAACGTGCCATAGACGCTGCCTAAATAGTAAGTTTAAAAATGGTATTAACTTGACAATGTCGTAAGAGACGAATCAGCGCTCGTTTATCAACAAATTATTTGTAATTGATACATTTTTTTTTTTTTTTTTTTTTTTTTTTTTTTTTTTTTTTTCAAATTAATCTTTCAACAATACTCAGACTGTCGACATCATCAGACCAAAATCTAAGATAGAACAATGTGGAGACTATCGCAACTAGACGCTTGTGTCAAGTTGTGATCGTGTTCACATCGTTCTCCGATCTGGAACTGATGAAAGCTCACCAACTGTTTAATCTAATTAATAAAACTCTGAACCGATAGTAACAATTTTCATATTTGAAATATCGTATTTAAAATTGATGAAAAAAAAATTAGGCATTTCTCTTTGTGTTATATTCTAGAATAAACGTCTAGAAATTGATACTCATTTTGACACTCTCTCTCTAGCTATAGTTTCAGTCAAACAGAACTTTAATTGGATTTGAGTCTCCAGATTGATTCCTTCTTGAATCTACAATATAATACTTACTCCAATATGGTGAGCTGATCTTTAACATCGTATTGTCCTAATTTATATTGGATTTGAGTCTCTAGATTAATTCCTTGCCCAGAGCTCCCTCTGCTGTCAACTACTGCCACAATATAGTTTTTGCTGCTCACTAAATACGTTGACCAATTAACTTCCCACTCTTCAGTGACAGATTGAGTTCCTGGTTTACCGGCACTGAAAATACAAAACAGTCAAGTTGAATTTTTATAACAGTTTCCAGATTGTGGATCGAAAACTAACTTAATAAATGTAAAAAAATATTATTTTATTTTTACAATATACAGTTTATATAAAGAGGATCTCTTCCTAAGTTAATATTAGCTTCTAAGAAGAGAATGAGCAACAAATTTACAATGGTAGAAATTTAAAATAATTGAAAATAAAAAATAAAATTACAAAAACAGAAATTTTAAGACAATTTTATGGTGCCCAAACATTTCAATATTTCCATCTTCAGGGTTGCCTGGTCATTCCTATCAATATCAAATATTGACCGATCTAGAGAATTCAAAATTTTTGGAATAAAAAAATTTAGCAATTTTTTACCATAATTAGAATTTGGTTTTTGAACTATGTACTTTTGGTTTCTCAAACCATAGGTTACAGGGTGTATATTTCTGAATTCCTCCCTGTAGAAATATTTCATGACCAACAAATATTTATGAAGACTAAAAACATCGAAGACTTTATTTTTATACGAGTTGTTTGCCCTGAAAATATTTTTCACCACGTTTTCCTGAATATTTGTTACCGATTTAAGAGTACTACTAGGAGAAAAACCATAAACATTCACTCCGTATTTCAACAAAGATTCAAAAAGGCTCTCATACAGAATAAACATAATTTTTTGCGGCACAGAGTATCTGATATGTTTCAATCTTCTAAATTTGGCAGACAAGTGATCAATATGATTTAGAAATTTAAATTTAGAATCTATTATAACACCCAAGTCTTTTTCGGTACTGCTAAATTCTAACTTACAGAAGCAAAATACTGTATTTAAAACCACGTCCTTAATTTTCAGAAAAAAACAACAACTTAATTTAAGTGGAATCATTTAGTGATAACCAATCTAAATTCTTGTGGACATTTCAAATACTCACTGAGTTCGGTGAAATAACCGCCCTTTGGGTAGGGTTATTTAACAGTTACAATTTATCCGTACCTCTTCACCAAGCACTGGTGGCTTGATGATTAAGTCTCTGTCTCTCAATCCAAGGGTCCCGGGTTCAATTCCTAGCTATGCCTAACTGATGAGTTCTAATAAGAACGAAACACGTGTCTTAGGCTGCTTNAAATAGTTTCAAAAAAAAATTACAAAAAACGTACCTCTTGGGGTCCTGTCCTTCCTTTGGAAAACGTTTAACATTTATTTGACCGAAATAACTTTTAATTCCCAGGAACGAACTTTTCCAGTTACCCCTGTATAAATTGTTATCATAAAATATACCCAGGATTTGGATTGTTCGCAATTCACAAAAAAAAAAAAATGTCGCAGAACGAAAAAAAAAATAGCGGACTTACACATGGAGCAGAAGAGGAAACACAAGATCGCCATAATCCCTAAAATTGGAAGGAATCATAAGTTTCACTTGAGACAGATGGCCGAGTTCTGATTCGACCTACAAAAAATAAAATATATTTTCAATAATATGAATTTATTTTAGTCCCCTGTGGACAGGGGGACTTAAAAAGAATACTTCCAAGGCACCTAAGTTCATGCCAGTCGTAAAAGGCGACTAAAAGAAGGGTAGGAAACGATATTTTTTCAATACCCATGCAGAAAGTAAGGAGAAGCTACTGTATTATACGTAAGGATTCTCAGGTATCAACAACTCATGGCGAGTTGTTGCAAAACTAGCCCTACGGCTGTTGTTAACCTATCATAGTGATGATAATTTTATTAATTTTTTTTTTGATACCTGATGATACTAATAGAGGTGTAGGTATGATGTATACGGGTCTGGCTTTAGATTTATATTGTTATACAAGTCCATTGCTCTTATAATTGGTGAATTCAATTTGAAAAGTTCTCTTCTATGTGGTATATGCAATAGCTGTCCCCGCGTGTTTGTAGGTCTGAATTTTGATTTCGGAACTTGAATTTGAATTTTTTCTATTAAGTAGGGACTAGAAATTTTGTTTTAGAGCACGTTTTCGAGAAATTTTATTGTGTTGTACATGATTCACAATATACGTTTTACATAATTCACAATTTTAAATTCAATGTACAAATCTAATATCTGGTGTGAACATCACATAGGTAATGATAAACCTGCCTCGGTAGCTCAGTGGTTAAGTGCTCGCCTGGTGAACAGAAGGGCATGGGTTCAATCCCCAGCAGAGGCAAGATTTTTTCTTTTTGTATTGACCTTTTTCAGCCATCTCTCCGATAGTACTTACTTCAAAAATTTTAACATGCGGAGCAGCCATCCGACGATATCGGTTAGCAAGTTTAGTATGATTGTTCAGAAAATGGATTCGCTGATTTGATAAAGTGTCCATGAGTATAACCATTGGGACATCAGGACCTGCAAAAAGATCATTGAGCAATACGTTAAAGATCATTGAGCAATAAGTTAAAGATCATTGATCAATAGGCCAAAGTTTATTGAGCATTAGGCTAAAGATTATTGAACGATAAGGTTAAGATCGTTGAGCAATAGGCTAAAAATCATTGAGCAATAGGGATAAGATCTTATCCCTATCCCTAAAGATAAGATCGTTGAGCAATAGGCTAAAGATCATTGAGCAATAGGCTAAAGATCATTGAGCAATAGGCCAAAGTTTATTGAGCAATAGGCTAAAAATCATTGAGCAATAGGCTAAAAATCATTGATTATTGAACGATAGGTTAAAGATCATTGAGCAATAGGCTAAAAATCATTGAGCAATAGGCTAAAAATCATTGAGCAAAAGGCTAAAAATCATTGAGCAATAGATTAAAAATCATTGAGCAATAGGCTAAAGATCATTGACCAATAGGGATAAGATATAATCCCTATCCCTAAAGATAAGATCGTTGAGCAATAGGCTAAAGATCATTGAGCAATAGGCTAAAGATCATTGAGCAATAGGCCAAAGTTTATTGAGCAATAGGCTAAAGATTTTATTGAACGATAGGCTAAAGATTATTGAACGATAGGTTAAAGATCATTGAGCAATAGGCTAAAAATCATTGAGCAATAGGCTAAAAATCATTGAGCAATAGATTAAAGATCATTGAGCAATAGGTTGAAGATAAAAAAAAATGGTAACAGCTAAGCCTTGCATACAGAATGCCTTTACTAATCTTATATTGAAACCGACTTCAATGGCGCAGTGGTTAAAATGCTCGACTTGTAACTAACATGGAGTTTTCCTCCAAGAGTCAACGCTCCTTTTTTTACGGCTTGTCTCATAGGCAAATTGGTTTGAAAGTTCAAATATGTAAGATTTCAGTTAGTTTTGTCAAATATCCCTACATTGTAGGCATTTTCCTAAAAATCCGTTCCTACATCCATACAAGTGCTAAAAAATGAAAAAAATCCCTACTTATAGGGATACTAGCTGAGTACCCGAACTTTGTTTCGAGAAGATGAGAGAACATGGGGAGTAGTAACGGGTTGTTAAGCAGTGTAGAACGTGTTGAAAGTAGTATTGGGTTAGGTTCCAAAAAAAAAAAAAATGCGTGTTGAAGTCTGCGCAAGGTAAACTCAACAGACTTCAGCACGCATTTTATTTTTTTGGAACCTAACCCAATACTACTCCCAACAGGTCCTACCCAACAAACTTGGTGTTCAATTCTATTAAATTATAGATAAAAACCTATTCGCAGACCTACCGAATGTACATACAAAATTTCATTAAAATCGGTTAAGCCGTTTTAGGAGGAATATGGTAACAAACACCGTGACATGAGAATTTTATATATTAGAAGATATTCCTAGAGTTAGCACCACTTTTTGCCCGCCCATCAAGGTTGATATGCGGTCGCGAAGGACGGTTTTTGACTTGCTGTACCCTAGAAACCCGTTGCACCTCAATTATTTTATAATTGGTAAATTTAAAAAATAAAAAAAGTGAGAAGCTACAAGTAAATTGGAAGGTAATAGGATTTTATGAAAGAAGAATAAATTATTATTGACAGGTTCAGCAATGACGAGTTCACATGCTCTAGAATGAAGAATTCATGCTTTGAAATATTTTGTATGCTTACCAAATGTGGAATAAATACTGGAATCTGTCTATATTTAGCGTGAGCTTTGATAATCCTGTGGCTATCAATAGTCGACCGCGATTATTAATCATCACCAGAGCCAGGGGCGGATTTAAAGGGGAGAGGCCCCACCCTTGACAAGATGAAGTGTGAATATTTATACAGTAATATTCCACTAAATAATTTATGGCTTATATTATATTTTTCTCATTTTGATTTTATAAATACAATCAGAATGATTTTATAAATTCAAATAAAACCGTCCTACAAACTGTCACATCTTACAAACTGTCCAGGGACAGTAAAAATTCCGAGCTCCTAACTACATGTCCTATAGTGCTTCACCGCCCCCCAAGATATAGTCTTAAATCCGCCCCTGACCAGAGCTACTTGGTGAGTTTCCCATATGAAAGAGACTCACCGGTTATTATTACAACTCACAGATACAAACAGTGTGAATACTGATAGTCCTTAGTTTTTTTTCAAGGACAATGGAAATTGGGGGGNCTGTATATTGCAATCTTTAAAACCCAAGATTTGAACGTTTCACCAGGCGCCTTAGGGGCACGGCCATTCTGACTTTTTAGTAAATTCAAAATATTATTTTGTCCTTTCTCGGTTTTGAACTCGTAACTCTGGAATGGCTGGCCATACCTTTCCAGAAAATGTCCCAAAATAAGGACTTAAGAGACACCTAAAACTTCCTCGCTTTGAGTTGATATGTTGTCGCGACAAATTTTAAGATATCGGACCGTGACTGTCCGATTTTGGTAAAGAAATTATGAATTTGGCAAATTTTAGTTCTGATAATTTTCCTGGGGTCGTAGATCATGATTCTGGGGGGTCCATTCCCATCAATTTTTCGTTATCTGCTACCGTTTGGGCTGTGGTATTGTAACAGACAACCCCTCATACATAGGTACACACAAATTTCTGATTTATATATTAAGATAATAATAGACTATTGGTTTACTATACAATTGACATATCGATTCAAAGTTTAATTGATTAGATTGAAAATTAAAATTTTAAATTAGAAGCTAAAATTTACATCAATCATTTAAGTTGATGAGCTTTCAACAGTGCCTACTCAGATTGTTATCATTAGACCAGAGCTATGATATGGGCGGATACAAGTCTCTAGTTGAGGGGGGGGGAGAGATCGAAGCTCCAAATTTTAATCGACATGGAAGTCAGTAGTATTTTATAAAAAACAAATTTAGCAGTGTTAAACGTTCAGATTCTTCGGGTCTGAAGGGGAGGGGGCAATCGCCCCCACAATTATTTTTTAATTTATTTTAATTTTGTATTTAATTAATTAAACTAGATCGATATTGACAATTTTATATTTTTTAACATCTTACGATTGCCATCGTCTATGGCACGTGGAATACACCAGTTCTCGTTCGATCACTGAAGTAAAGCAGCGTCCAGCGAGTTTGTTCCGCGAGGTTGTTTCATGTGGGTGTCCACATATGTTCGCGCCTTCGTGATGCTGGCTATTTTTCCGGCCCAACCCAGGCTGTGGGTTGGGCCGGAAAAAAAAATATATCGATGTGGGTAGCTGGTTCGCCAGTTTCCAGCGAATGGAAGGTAAAACCCTCGTCTCGAATGACCAATAGATGTTAAAGAGACATTAAGCTAAAAAAATATCTTATGATTCTTTATGTAATTTTAATCATTACTAAGAAATCAAGATGATCAGGTGTTCACGTTAGTGTTGTGATCATTTATAGAAAAAAATATCTTAATCAAATTTAAAAAAATCATTTTTAAAAAACAAAATATTGGGCGCCTTGCCCGGGAGGGAGGCCAGGGCTCCCAAAATTTTCAAAATCGAAAAGCCCTTAACATCAGCCATAACATATCAACATTTCTACAATAAACCGCTAAAAAAATAAAAACCATTTTCAAAAAACAAAATTTTGGCCCCCCTTCCTCCCCGGGGGGTCAGTGCCCCCCAAATTTTCAAAATCAAAAAACCTTAACATCAGCCATAACATATCAACATTTCTACAATAAACCGCTAAAAAAATAAAAAACATTTTCAAAAAACAGAATATTGGTCCCCTGGGGCCACCCAAAAAATATACAGCAAATTTCCTTCGAGTTCTAAACATGTATACCAAATTTCGTCTAGTTTCTCCACCGGACGTTGTCTAGGGTATAGTTTGAAGATAGATGATAATAATTCAGATATGATACTTAAGTAAGATCTCTGCCCATTTACCATTATATAAATACATATTTTCTTGCTACAAAAAGTAATGAGATCCCCCCAAAAATACCACTGCGTGCTATAAAATTCCCTTTAAATTATTATTAAACGTAACAAATTTATAAACCGCTAAAGTAGAACAGGGGAACACAGTGGTCCCTATCTCCTAGACTGCGTGTTGGTGAAGAGAGTGAGGAAATCAGACTAAAATTCTGAAATCGTTTGGGGTGGGGTCGGAATTTAAAGTCATTAGTTATTTCGAAGAACGGAAGAGTGGATAGCGGGGCCCAAAATAGATTTCATATCTTTTTTGGGGTGATGACTTGGCGGGGAATTTTATAGCACGCAGTGGTATTTTTGGGGAGGATACACATATACAAGTGCATTTCGGGTTGTATATCGGGGTCAAAAGTGGAGTTCACTAACGTTCACAATAAAACCATTCGTGTCTCGCTGTAAATAAACCAAATGAACTCCAGCATTAATATTGATTAGAACTTGTGTATGTACAGCTATTTTGACTACGGGTGACTTCCTACTCTACTTAAGACTTACCTAAGCATTCAACTACAAAATATTTTGAATAGGGTAAGGCTGGACTAAAATGAGCTCTTACAAAAAGGCAGCAATTGGTTTTGACTGGCCACGAGTCCCATTGGTACAAAGTGACGTTAGTTGAATTGAGAACATTACTTTCAATAGTACTGAAAAACAAAATCAACATAGCGAAGGTGACGTTAGTTGAATTGAGAACTTTACTTTCAACAGTACTGAAAAACAAAATCCACATAGCGAAGGTGACGTTAGTTAAATTGAGAACTTTACTTTCAATAGTACTGAAAAACAAAATCAACATAGCGAAGGTGACGTTAGTTGAATTGAGACTTTACTTTCAATAGTACTGAAAAACAAAATCAACATAGCGAAGGTGACGTTAGTTGAATTGAGAACATTACTTTCAATAGTACTGAAAAACAAAATCAACATAGCGAAGGTGACGTTAGTTGAATTGAGAACATACCTTTCAATAGTACTGAAAAACAAAATCAACATAGCGAAGGTGACGTTAGTTGAATTGAGAACTTTACTTTCAACAGTATTGAAAAACAAAATCAACATAGCGAAGGTGACGTTAGTTGAATTGAGAACTTTACTTTCAATAGTACTGAAAAACAAAATCAACATGGCGAAGGTGACGTTAGTTGAATTGAGAACTTTACTTTCAATAGTACTGAAAAACGAAATCAACATAGCGAAGGTGACGTTAGTTGAATTGAGAACTTTACTTTCAACAGTACTGAAAAACAAAATCAACATAGCGAAGGTGACGTTAGTTGAATTGAGAACTTTACTTTCAATAGTACTGAAAAACAAAATCAACATAGCACCTATAGCTATAGGGTGAACATTAACAGCAATAATACGTTCTCAAAACCTGGAACGCATAGCATCACAGTTCTAGCCAGGGACTATCAAAACCTTTTCTGTAACCTCATTCATACCTTCTTTTTTTACAAGAAATGAAAATGATAAAAACCACTTGACTTTATGTTCTACAATTTTGATATATTATTCGATACGCGTATTTCGGATTTTACTCCACGTTGTTTAACATACTACTGACTTCCATGTCGAATGAACATTATATTCACAAGGACTAACTTATATACAGGGTGTCCATAAAGTCTCACCCCACCCCCCCCCGTATCTCGAGAATAGCTGAAATTATAAGAAAACGCAAAAACACGTATCCTTTAGATTTTAGAGGGATTAATTTTAGACTATTTTTTTTATTAATGAGACCTTTAAAACAAGGTGTCACTTAATATACCTTCTCATTTAAGATTTGGAAGCCAGCCGGTCCCCAGCCTAAACTGCTGGCTGAGGCCAAAAATATTTTAGTCTAAAATTAATCCCCCTAAAATCTAAGGGATACGTGTTTTTGCGTTTTCTTATATTTTCGGCCATTCTCGAGATACGGGGGGGTGGAGTGAGATTTTATGGACACCCTGTATAAAAGAAGGAAAATCCATCTAATTAAAAAGAGGAAATAATTTTACAAATATATTAAAATTGTAAAACAAAAAGTCAAGTGTGTTTTTTATCATTTTCATTTCTTGTATTTGATAGTTCTGCCAAGTGTCCTAAAGGTTTTCTTTCTTTGATTTTTTTTTTTTTATTTTATTATTTAAACATTTCTGCAGTCGTAGGTACTGCAGTATTTATTTACAATTGAAGTATAGGTACAACATATAAGAATTCTTATATATACTTCCCTCTCTACAATATAAAGTCCTTATTTATACTGCCCGAATAGGACTAAAGAGATAAAATTCCATGAGTTGGCTGGGTTTGAAGTCTCGCGCTCCTGTTTACCAGTCTGAGCGTCTTACCACTACATCACCACCAACTCATTTTGACGAAATAACCCACCTGATATTCATACAAAGTGTGTAATTGACATTGGGTGAGAGACCTGGACATGTCATACATTCAGGAACTCCCGTGCTAACGTTAAGGTTGTCATGTATCTTGAAGATATGTCGTTGACTCGGCTTCCCTTCGGGTGAAGCTTCAAAGTATCTGAAAACAAATGAAGACTTCAGTATATTTTAGACGCTCCGTTAAATCGCTTTTCATTTTTACGAAATGTTGTAGCAGCAATCATGAGCCAAGGAAGACTAAAATCAATGATATTAGTAAACATTAGTTTCATCACAGCAAATAATCATTTGTTGTAGCAGCAATCATGAGCCAAAGAAGACTAAAATCAATGATATTTGTAAACATTAGTTTCATCACGCAAATAATCATTTGTTGTAGCAGCAATCATGAGCCAAGGAAGACTAAAATCAATGATATTGGTAAACATTAGTTTCATCACAGCAAATAATCATTTTTGTAGCAGCAATCATGAGCCAAGGAAGGCTAAAATCAATGATATTGGTAAACATTAGTTTCATCACAGCAAATAATCATTTGTTGTAGCAGCAATCATGAGCCAAAGAAGACTAAAATCAATGATATTAGTAAACATTAGTTTCATCACAGCAAATAATGTTGTTAACGTTCACAACGACTCCCACTGTGTCTCCAGGCCAAGAAAGGCGGCTCTAGATTAGATGGGTTTGATGGATAGTTGCTGGCTGCTCATGATTTATATCATGAGCAGCCTCTGCTTTTGTTTTCGAGTGTTTTTTAAAGAGTTAGCAAACGTGGAAAAGTTGCTCAGGGAAACGCGCATTTTGCTACTTTAAACTCACCACAAACACTGCTGGCCACGGTCTTATGACCTAACCCTCTGCGACTTTTACTATGGAGTTACATTAAGTCGAAGATTTCTTAAACCCCACGGTCTCACCCAACTCAATACCTGATTTTTAAAACGTAAACTTCATGGTCTCTTGAACACAGATATATTTGATATTTTCAATTGCATTTACTACAATAAAAACGTTATTTATTTCTTGGACAGCCTTTATTATTTCAATAATAAAGTCAACTTTATTAAGTCCTGTCTTTTTTTTTTTTTTTTTAA
>CM022885.1:38702700-38726864 GCA_012654025.1 Pachypsylla venusta
ATGCCTAAGTTAGAACATTGTAATTTGTGCTTCATTTCTACAGCCTTTTGGTGTCATGTTTGTCCAGTCTTGTAAGAAGTCAGTCAGTTTGTCTGTCAATCAATATGTTTGTCTGTCGGTCTGTAAGTCTGTCTGTCGGTCGGTCGGTCGGTAGATGTCAGTCAGTAATGTGATGCAGAACCGGAACCAAATCACAAATTTATATTTTACTAATGTAGGACAGCATAGCCAATAAGATTGAGCTATGCTATCCCACTCAGGAAGTGTTGATAAAGATTTTCCCTTAACTCTTTATAGTTATCAAAGTTTTTGAGACCAATTGATAAGTTGTTAAGAAGTCTTGGTACCAGATATTCAAGTGAACGTTCTCCGTATTTATTTCGGACCTTTGGCTCCACATATTTTCTATTAGTGATTCTTGTATTATATTGATTCTCTGATTCCTTTCTATATGTTGGTTAAATTGGGATACTATGTCAAGTAAAACCATAATGAAGGTTGAAAATGACTATATCTTCACTTGACTAAAAATTAGTCAAGTGAAGATATAGTAATTTTCAACCTTCATTATTCCTTTCTATATTTTTCATCAAAATAATGTTCCAGGAGAACGCAGAATTTGTGCAACCCTTCTATGTTTAAGTTGTTACTATATTTGAAAGGGTTGGATTGCACTGGTTCTGCGTCACCGAAGATTATCATTTTGATGATTTAAGACTTTTTTTTCCGAAAATTGAATGGGTCCTGCCTTCCCTGTCCCATCTCTTACTCGCTGCTAAGGGAGCACATGTGTATGGAATCCCTTCAATGTTAATTTACAATCGGGTCAGATTAATTGTCCACAACTTGTACAGTTATTAAATCTTGACTGCACGCGTAGATTAAGACATTGTAAAACTTGTTCTATTAGTAATTCTGCAACTAATTATTTATACTTTGCCCCCATTAATCCTATGATGAGAGGTGCAAATAATCGTGTTTGATATATATATATTTTCGTTTGTGTGAGTTTTCGGTGCTCCAGTCATTCTATTATTATTTTGCTTTTATTCTTGGGTTAACTTGATACCTTTATTCTCAAGATATGTATTTTTTTTCTTCTTATATTGTCATGATTTTCATACTATATGTTATATTGTAAATTGGGTTCGACCCGTAAAAAAAAAAATCATCGAAAAGATTAATATCAAAGTCCCCACTCCGAGGCTAAGAAACAGAAAGAATACAACATACAACAATCAAGAATACTTGCAAATCAAATTTACCTAGATTCAACTTTACCATCATCTATGAAACTTTATAATGAATATTCATTACAATACTTCAAACTGCCTTCTGCAAATCAAATTTACCTAGATTCAACTTTACCATCATCTATGAAATTTTATACTGAATATTCATTACAATACTTCAAACTGCCTTCTGCAAATCAAATTTACCTAGATTCAACTTTACCATCATCTATGAAACTTTATAATGAATATTCATTACAATTAGATCTCGACGAAAAAAAAAGAAAAATTCAAACACATGTGCTCTCTTATACTAGAAAATGAAAATTGAATACCGTTAGATATTTTTTTGTTTTCAACAACGTTGTTTTCCATAGTTCTTTTAATCTAGGATGTTGTACATGTAATTGCAACACAAGTTGCGTATGTACAGATTGAAAAAAAACTTCCATCCTTCGACTCGACTAGACTGATGATGAATCGAATGATTCGAAACTAGTTTAAATTTACCAGAAAGACTATTTAATAATTATAAATAGTATTTCTGGTAAGTGTTTTGTTTTATTTTATAAATAACTAGCTGTTTCGCCCGTGCTTCGCTACGTCTATAGCTTGGCGCCTTAGAGGCATGGCCGTTCCCGTGCTAATAGTATTCTATGATTTCCCTTTCAAAAATCGGAAGCTAATAGTATTCTATGATTCCCCTTACAAAAATCGGGCCATAACTCGAAAACGGTTGGACGGTTTTTTGCAAACTATGTTCCAAATTAAGGTTAAAAGGGCCCCTTAAATCTTTCTCGCTTTGAGTTGATATGTTGACGTGACAAAATTGAAGATATCGGACCATGACCGGCTAAATTCGGTCAAAAATCGAAAAATCGGCCGTAACTCGAAAACGGTTCGACATTTTTGAAATCTAATATTTTTTCTGGGGTTTTAGTCTATGGTTTTGGGGGGGTTCATTCNGGGGGGGGGGGTCCATTCTCATCAATGGCAGTCAGACTGTTTTTTAAGTTTAGCAATGGTATCGAGGATGTTTGTAATCATTTTGAAATATTAATTTGAAAAAACTTGAAAGCGCCTGAGTCTCATCCTTTTAATAATTTAATTGTACATTGTTGATACAAACTCTTCAAATTAAGATTTTTTTCTCTTTGTGAGCAGGGAGCAGGTGATCAAATATTACTTGAGTCGCAGTACAAATCAATACCTATAAAATCTAACATATGGTGTTGCAGACTTTCTACCTATCATGAACATTGTAACTGAAATTAATTTAAATTTCAGCCTAATTTGGAGCCCTAGGCCGTTCCGGTGGGTTCGATAAATAATTATTTATAAATTTGAATTTCCCGCAATTTTTCCTCTGTATTGAGTGTTAACTTACATAATATGACTGGCCTGATCCCAAGACAGCAACTGACTGACTGTGAACTGGCCATGCGTGAGGGGTGTGAAAGTTTTATTAGTAATATTAACCAAACAAATATGCATGAACTTTCCAGAAGTTCCGTCCATAATAGGAAGTAACGTCAAATAAGAAGACTCATCAGTCGAAAATAATATATCACTATGAGGTTTGAGCCAGCCTTTCTCAGGAATCTTCTCAGAATAGGACTGAAATCAGAAAAAAACAACAGCCTCAGTACCTGGTTTGCCAAGAGTTTTGTGATTCGTAAGCAGGAGGTAGTTGGTTCAAATCCAAGCGAAGACATAAAATTTATCAATAACATGTGGAAGTGCATTGTGACAAACATTAGCTTTAACACAAATTAATTCATTATTTTTTTGTATATTTGTTAAAATCTTATCGGAGGCGTAATTTCTTCCAATCCATTTATGACCAGCTATCTTTCCATGAGGAAAAGTAAATCATACTTGAGATTGTAAGAAGTTACTTGAGGGTGGCATGCTCACGGGCCGAGTCCACCTGAGCTGATGGGGTACAGTAACACAGAAAACAACTTTTTAATATCATTATGTTTGTAACTATTGTGTTACTGACGTAATTATATTACAGTGATTATTATGGTTCTGGGGGCCCATGTCAATTATCAGCCTCCAAGAACAGATATATGATGACAATTAAAAACATTAGCAGTAGATTGCGGCCTATCTGGAGCTGCTGTCTTATACATTTGGCTACCATCGGAAACGATAATACCACTATTGAATGAACGAATTTGTTAAATCAGACAAATTACATGTGTAGGCCAATGAGGCAGTGATTCGTACTTAGATGGCAGAGGTTCTAGCGAAGTGAGGTTCTGGAAAAAATAAATTCAGATTATATCTCAAGATATTTGATTTTGACAGAATATTTTTTTGACTTTAATACATTATCTATCAAATACATTACCTATTTGATGTTTTAATGTAGCCACCCAGGGGAGCAAGCCATTGGCTTGACGTCCTAAGCCCGTCTAAATACAGAAGGTTTGGTGTTAGGAAGTGGATCCAGTCTTTAAAAACTCTGCTTCAAAACAAAGAAGGAAATTTTCGAAGCATAGATTCTGTGAGAAGCAAGCTGGGGTTAGCGAACAGGCACTGAACGCCGACCCCCCAATTGAACAGGGAAAAGGTGAAATTAAAGAAGAATAAGATTTGTATTTGATGTATAATTTTACCTCTATGCAGTCCCCTGTTTTTGTATCACAAATTGAAATGACGGATTCACTGTGTCTCCTATTGAGCCAGGTAACGGAAAATTTTCTTTTTGAAAATGACACTCCTATCAAATAGGGCTCTCTGAAAACGAAAATAAAAATAGTCAAATCTCGTTCATCGGAGAATTTTGTTAAAAACAATCCACACTTCTCAAACCCCCACTAGAAAAATGTCTAGGATCGGCCCTGGTTTTTTCACATCCAGAACCGCCAGTAGTACTGTTTTTTTGTGACATCTAGAGAGGCTTCTAAACAACTTACGCGACATCGAGCAGATGTTTGGGAGCATGGATCCTTGTTGCTAGAATATTGTCTTTGCTTATATTTTCTAAAGCCACTAGACAATTTTTGTGACATCTAGAGAGGTTTCTAAACAACTTACCCGACATCGAGCAGATGTTTGGGAGCATGGATCCTTGTTGGTAGAATATTGTCTTTGCTTATATTTTCTAAAGCCACTAGACAATTTTTGTGACATCTAGAGAGGCTTCTAAACAACTTACCCGACATCGAGCAGATGTTTGGGAGCATGGATCCTTGTTGCTAGAATATTGTCTTTGTTTATATTTTCTAAAGGTACTAACCAAAGTGACACTTCTGGATTGGGGGTGTTGGGCTGAAACCATAGAGACAAACATTGTAAATACAGAGTGCTTTTTTTTTTTTTTTAATTTGCCTGAACGTCTTTTTAACATCTACTGGCCATTCAAGACGGGGGTTTTACCCTCCATTCGCTAGAAACTTGCAAACCAGCTACCCACATTGACCTCACCCAGCCTGGGTTGGGTCGGAAATAAGAGCCAACGATACGTGGTGTTCCCAAGCGGTCATCCACCCAAGTACTGACCACGCCCGACGTTGCTTAACTTCAGTGATCAGACGGGAACTGGTGTATTCAACGTGGTATGATCGTTGGCATAGGGTGGTTTTTAATTTGTGAACCAAATTTTGTCAATTTTTTTGCAAAGTTGCAAATTTTGACCCTAACTTTTCATTTTCAAAATGGGAACCCCCAATTTTTCTTCCATTATTCATTTGTGAAGATTGTTTACATTTATTATTTCTGCTGTTGCGTACAACAGCCAGCTTTATTAGGTGACGGTCCTAAGCTCATGTAAATACAGAAGGTTTGGTGTTAGTATTGAAACAAATGATGGGAAATGATCAGCAAAAAGCGTGTTTCTACGCAGTTTCTATGGATAGTGTGAGAAGCAAGCTAGGGTTACCGTACCAGGAAAAGGTTAAAGAGAGTAGGTACTGAACAAAAGGTTGTGGCATGCTAGAATTAAG
Organism: Pachypsylla venusta; assembly: GCA_012654025.1. Taxonomy (NCBI): domain Eukaryota; kingdom Metazoa; phylum Arthropoda; class Insecta; order Hemiptera; family Aphalaridae; genus Pachypsylla; species Pachypsylla venusta. The sequence continues at coordinate 38,707,889 of CM022885.1, forward strand.
GAAAGCAGTGCCGACCCCAAATACAATTGGAAAAGGTGATGTTAAGATTTACATTATTATTTCTGAAAAATATTTACTATTGGGTTTGAACACATTTTTTTTGTCAAAAAAATGTTAATAACTTTTATTTGCCCGACCTTACAATTCCAGAAAAGGAAATTTGGTTCGCTCAAATAAATACATTGGCTAATTTCAAATAATTTAATTTATACATCATTTGTTTCACAATTTTTCAATAAAATATACAGGGTGTCCATAAAGTCTCACCCCACCGCCCGCCCGTATCTCCAGAATGGCTGAAAATATAAGAAAAAGCAAAAACACGTATCCCTTAAATTTTAGGGGGATTAATTTTAGACTAAAAAATTTTTGGCCTCGGCCAACCGTGTAGGCTGGGCACTGACTGGCTTCAAAATCTTATATGAGAAGGTATATCAAGTGACACCTTGTTTTAAAGGTCTCGTTAATACGAGTTCATTAAAGAAAATCAGAGCTCTCTAGGATCTACCGTTCATGAATTACAGGGTGGAAATTGTGACATGGAGCTTTTCCGGCCGCACCGAAATGATAGGTAAAAATGACTAGAAATTAGTTTTTATGATCCCAAATAAGTAATTTAGTAAAAAAAAGATGGTTGTCCCGTCTAATTTGACCTCAGAGATCGAGCCTTCTTAGACCAAACCTATCCAGCTTTTATGAAAATTTTGGTCTAAGAAAGCTCGAACTCTGCGGTCCAAGTGGGCGGGACAACCATCTTGTTGGAACACTATTTTTTACTAAATTACTATTTTTGACCTAGAACTTATTTCTAGGCATTTTTACCTACCATTTCGGTGTGGCCGCAAAATGTCCATGTCACATTTTCCACCCTGAAATTCGTGAACGGTAGATCCTAGAGAGATCTGGTTTTCTGTAATGAACTCGTATTAACGAGACCTTTAGAACAAGGTGTCACTTGCTATACCTTCTCTTTTAAGATTTTGAAGCCAGTCGGTGCGCAGCCTACACGGCTGGCCGAGGCCAAAAATTTTTTAGTCTAAAATTAATCCCCCTAAAATTTAAAGGATACGTGTTTTTGCGTTTTCTTATATTTTCAGCCATTCTGGAGATACGGGCGGTGGGGTGAGACTTTATGGACACCCTGTAATACCTAACATTATGTGTTCGAGTCATTGAGTTTGGTATGTATACATACCTTCATGTGGTTCTAGTACAATGATAGCTGACATAAATAAGTATGTTAAAAATATAACCTAACCTTGGGATAAAATACATTTTGAATGTCTGGATACTGCCCTTTTCCTCCGTACACAGGATACCGCATTATGCCAACTTTAGTATCATTGAAGCGAGCATAAACCAAATATTTTCCATCCTTTGAAAACCATATGCATTTGTTCGACTCGAATATTTCCTCTGAAAAAAATAAAGTGGTTGGTACTTCATGATTATTTGAAGGTACGACTTGCTATGATGATGCTGTTTTATGTAGTTCGGTTTGTAATTTCCCTGCCACTTCATGATTCAGTGAACTGTATATTTTAGACTCGACACTCGAAATCGCTCGTATCTTTAGTAAAAGAGCTAGGATCAATCAAACAAATGCAGTGTTTAAATAATACCTTTAGAGTTTTATTGTAATCTTCAGAGCTGATCAAAATAAAACCTTTTATTTGAAGACATTCCCAACCATCTAGAAGAATCAGCCCCGGTAGTAGTAGTAGCGGTTTTTCTCACGAAATCAACCGTTCTTCCATTTGTAGATGCATGATTAATTAAAATGGTAGAAATTGATTGATATGAGTTTACCGAAAATATTTTGATGGCCCTTGGCTGGAACTATGATGGTATGCGTTCGTCCTGGTGCGTAGAACCGGCCATCGTGAGAACGACCAGCCCCGGTAGTTACAGCGTCTGCCTGCTAATCCAAAGGTCGCGAGTTCGAAACTCAGCCGAGGTATGGTATATTATTTTATGCCGTTTATATATTGGAACAAATAGATTTTATCAAATTGCATAAAAATCAAATCCCCCAGTTACAATTTTCTTCCCACCCTTATAATAGTCGTCACCAAACGCATAGGAATAATAATAATAATAATAATATTAATCCACATGTCTTTCGAACGGGTTTTCTTAATTTAACGCCTTAGACAAGGCGTTAAATTAAAAAACGAGAAAAAAATAGAAATATTTAAAAATAATGTAAGATTGGCACCTTATAAATACTGCGCCATACTCGTTTCAGGACGTTAATTTAGCATTAGTATGATTTATCTGTTTTGTATATTACTGAGCCAGTATTACTGAGTTGATATATTCCTTGCAACTTTGCTGATAGGATTACCTTGATAGATTCAGTCTGGTATTCCATTGCTGACATACTGCGAGCCAGTATTACTGAGTTGATATATTCCTTGCAATTTTGCTGAATGGTTTACCTTGTTAGAGACAGTCTGGTATTCCATTGCTGACTTACTGCGAGCCAATATTAATGAGTTGATATATTTCTTACAACTTTGCTGAATGGCTTACCTTGATACAGCCAGTCTGGTATTCCATTGCTAACATACTGCGAGCAAGTATTACTGAGTTAATATATTTCTTGCAATTTTGCTGAATGGTTTACCTTGATAGAGTCAGTCTGGTATTCCATTGCTGACATACTGTGAGCAAGTATTACTGAGTTGATATATTTCTTGCAATTTTGCTGAATGGATTACCTTCATAGATTCAGTCTGGTAGTAAATTGCTGACATACAATGAGCCAGTATGACTAAGTTGATATATTTCTTGCAACTTTGCTGAATGGCTTACCTTGATAGAGCCAGTCTGGTATTCCATTGCTGACATACTGTGAGCCAGTATGACTGAGTTGATATATTTCTTGTAACTTTGCTGAAGGTGAATAATATACATCATTATTATGTACAAAAGCAAGGGCGTTGCCCGTAGATGCCCAAACTATATGTTGCAAATAAGGAGCTTCATGGTCATTCAAACTTTGTTGTTTGACAGGTCTAATTGGTAAGCGACTCCTGTAACCAAATTTTGATTTAATATTATTCGTTGAATCAACTTTAAACAATAAGAAAGAGAAATAGAAAGAAGAGGATAGAAAGAGAGAAAAAATGGAAGAAAGAAAAGAGAGAGAAAAAAGGTTAATTCAAAGGGTAGAGTTAATTCCTGAGGAATTATCTTCCACCTAACCCTTTGAAATATCTAACCTAATTTATATCTAACACCTGGAAGAAATTTGATAATAGATAATTTAAGAGGAGAGAGAAAAAAAGATTCAGTTATCTATTATTCTGAGCCAATATCATCTTGTTTGAATTTTGAAACCAATCCGACTCTCCCGATGGCAATTGATTGCAGAGTATTTACTTTCCTTATCCTATAAAGTGCAAGGGGCTGAAATTTTTGATGTCGAATTTGTAATCTAAAAAGAATTTGTTAATTGCTTTGAGATTCCCAGAACCCAATTATCGAGTTTCAGCCATTGGTCCACTTGCATATGTCCGTCTGTAAACAAGATATCTCAAGAACGATAAATTTGATATGTACACGATATCTCAAGAAAGGTAAATTTGATATGTACAAGATATCTCAAGAAAGGTAAATTTGATATGTACAAGATATCTCAAGAAAGATACATTTGATATGTACAAAATATCTCAAGAAAGATACATTTGATATGTACAAGATATCTCAAGAAAGATACATTTGATATGTACAAGATATCTCAAGAAAGGTAAATTTGATATGTACAAGATATCTCAAGAAAGATACATTTGATATGAACAAAATATCTCAAGAAAGATACATTTTGATATGTACAAGATATCTCAAGAAAGATACATTTGATATGTATGGCAAGAACGACATCGAAAATTTCAGCATATTACAATACTTTCTTCTTATTTTTATAAGCACTACCTACATGTCAGAAGACTATGAGGGACAATTATTGATGTATAGGAGAAGAATACAAGAAAATAGGCGAGGAGGTAGTTATGAAGGATATCGGAGTAATATAGGAGTCACTAAAGAGATCCGGCCGGTTCTCCATAGTGTTGTACACAGAGGTAGTTATGAAGGATATCGGAGTAATCTAGGAGTCACTAAAGAGATCCGGCCGGTTCTCCATAGTGTTTGTACACATCCACAATCATAATTATAGGGCACCCATAAGTAATAACAAACATCCTTCTAGTTTGGAATGTGAAGGCATCTAGTCTCGGTCTGAAATTCGTGACGCGAAAAATGAATACTAAGTAGCATCGAGTTTTGGATTTTTCTGAGTAATATATCACGGGTTAGGTTAATTTGGTATTTTGTAGTCTGGGAAGAAATGAAGTCTAGCAGGTACCGAATTTTAAATAAAAGCGAAAAGTTAAATTGTTTCGATCTGATTCTATGTAAAATAATTAATTTTGTGGAAAAAAGTCGTAGAATTTCACAAGCCACAAAGACTTCGAACCACTTTTTTGTGCTTACAGCGTACTTTATAAATAAATTGGGCTAAACTATGTCAAGTAAAACCATAATACGGCAGATGAAATACTATATCTTTACTTGACTATAAGAGTTAAAAGGATGTGAATTAGAGCTGACTAGTTTCGTACTCTCCTAAGCACATCATCAGAGCTAGGTCCGAGTCGTCGTCCAACATAGCTTATGTATCCAAAACTAGTCAGCTCTAATTCACATCCTTTTAATTTTTATCGTCAAGTTAAGACATAGTATTTTATCTACCTTCTTTATAAATAAAGTGAATGAAAAAAGTTGAGTTTATTTACAGAAATAAGATTAGGGTAACAAACTAAAAAATGCAAGGTCTAGGGATCAGATAACAATCTCAAACAAATGATCCGATAAATTGTACAACTGTATCCAGCATGGTTAGGTGCACAAAAGATGTGAAAGCGCGGTGTATTTCTCTCTATGCTTGATTATATCGCACACTTAATACAATACCGTCACAACTCAAACACCACTACTTTTCAGGAGAGCAAGAAAACTGAGTATTTCCGTCCCTATATGTCGAAAACAGGCAAATTGATAATCATGGATATGGCATTACTTCAGAAATGTTTTATGCAGGGAAAATTTTAAATGTTCATATTGATGACTGAGGAAATTGAGTTTCTTTGAGTTAATACACTATTCTCCTAACTTTATATTTAAAAAAGTTTTGCTTTCTTTGGTGAATACTGACATAATTTGATATATATCATAGCAATTTTTGAAGTTGAAATTGAATAACGACACATTTTAAGTTGAAACACACTATGAGCAACAACTGAACGAATAAATGCATCCTACATTTTGACATGGTACCAAAATATTTCTTAAAAATTCCCATGAAAATGGTCACAATTTGAGTTGTTCTTTTAATTAAAATTAATTCAATAGTGACACCTTATACCATCTAAGGGGGGCGGAGTGAAGCTACAGTCATGAGGTCTATACAGTAGATGCGCAATGCTTTAAAACGCAGGTCTAGTTGCATTAAGTCACATTTTGAGTTGTGAGGTTATTGTATTAGGTTTAGGTGTGCGATATGATTGGAGTCGGATCAAAAAGGTGAACATTACCAGCTAAAACCCCAAAAAAGTAGGAACGGAGCCCCATTGTTATTCATTCATAATTATATTCACTTACTGCGAGTTGATATCGTAGATATAGTACCGCGCTTCTCTCAAATTTGTATCATCCTGAAAGGAAACAACAAAATCAAAAACATTAGAAAACATTATCTTTTATATGCTATGCATGGAAGAGAAATTAACAATCCGGTAGTCCAGTTTGATTTCAGCAAGGAATACTAGACGCTGGTAATAGCTTGCGAAGTGTTTCACAGTTCTAACAAGTGACGTTAAGGTTTCTTTTTTCATTTTATCGTCATGTTTAAACAAATAGGAAGCTGGTTTGGTTGAACTGGGATACAATGTCAAGTAAAGATATAGTACTTTATCTGCCTTATTATGGTTTACTGTTTTATCTACCTTATTATATATATTATTTTATCTGCCTTATAATTTTATAGGCAAGTAAAGATATAGTACTTATCTGACTTATAATTTTATAGTCAAGTAAAGATATAGTATTTTATCTGACTTATAATTTTATAGTCAAGTAAAGATATAGTATTTTTTCTGACTTATAATTTTATAGTCAAGTAAAGATATAGTATTTTATCTGACTTATAATTTTATAGTCAAGTAAAGATATAGTATTTTATCTGCCTTATAATTTTATAGTCAAGTAAAGATATATTATTTTATCTGCCTTATAATTGTATAGTCAAGTAAAGATATATTATTTTATCTGCCTTATAATTTTATAGTCAAGTAAAGATATAGTATTTGATACGCCTAGTATTCATCCTGAACATTTTAAGTTTAAGTGTGGGATGAAGAGCAGCTAGAATACAATTTGCCCCAATATAGAAGTGTATCTGCCTTCACCTAGCATTCATCCTGAACATTCTAAGTTTAAGTGTGGGATGAACAGCAGCTAGATTACAATTTGCCCCAATATAGAAGTGTATCTGCCTTCACCTAGCATTCATCCTGAACATTTTAAAATTAGTCTTCAAGACATCCGCAGTCCACACCAAATTAGTCTTTAGGTTATCCACAGTCCACACCAAATTAGTCTTCCAAGACATCCACAGTCCACACCAAATTAGTCTTCAAGATATCCACCACTATCGAAGATGCAATAGCTCGATACGATCTGAAGTGCTAGGTCGTCAACCTCCACCAATATCGAAAGAAGAAAAAAAGCTCCCAAGAAGCACTCGTTGTGGACTAGCACAACTCCGCTCTGGACCAGGATGCTCAACATATACCTCAACAGATTGGGCCCTACCGTGAAGAATGAGTGTAGCCTATGTCATGGGGAACCGCATGACGTCCATCATTTATTTTGCTGCCCTCAGAACCCCACTACATTGACTGTAGTTGACCTTTGGTTGAACCCCAGGGATGTTGCAGCCTTTCTGTGACTTAACCTTCATTGACCTGCTCTTGACTGCCGCTACAATAAAAACACAAAAACTTGGCCCAATGACAGATATCACTACGTTCATAGGCGGAATTTTTTGGAAGAGTGGTTGGAACTCGTTTCAATGATAATTTTTTTGTGATGAAAATTGTGGTCCATTGAGTTAACGTTATTTGCTGGAATCTATGCCTAAACCTTATTAATGCAGAAAATGATAACACTTACTTGTTTGATATCTGTTGCTAAAATTACATATTTTATATCGCTGGACACATAAAAATCGACAGCATTTAATTGCCTCTGGAAAAATAAGTAAATACAATAATTATTGATTAGATTTCCTCAGATGGTTGGATCTACGTACCGGGGCAATCCAAACACTCAAAAGTGTTTGGCCAAACCCATCAATACAGCAATGCAAACCAAAAGAAGACCCATAATTTTCAAACCGAATATACTCATTTTTTTCCCATTATGATATTTGCTGTGATGAAAGATATGTTTACCAATATCATTGATTTTAGTCTTCTTTGACTCATGATCCTTCCATACAAGCTTAGAGTGGGCGCAGAAGTCTCATACTTATCTTACCGCATAGCACAAATAATATGTTCGCATATCGAGCATTAGCAAATGCTCGATCTGCAGACTTCCATAAGAATATGTGTATTTGTTTTTTCTTTCTCATAAAAAAAATGTCTGAGAACACTCTAACATTCCAACACTGGTATTAAGAAAGATATTTCCCAGATTACGACAAACTTCGATCACCTACCGAACCATATCAAGTTAGAAACGAGGGGGCTACCTCTCAGCGGAGAAATAGAGATTGTACAAACCTTAAAAAAGTTCAATTCAAATTTACCCCTTTCGTATCCTAAAAAATTAAGAAGGAAATTTGACGATGTTTTTACAAAAAATCCGGGCTGAGAATCTCTGATACAAGAAAATCAATACATCAATTAAGAAGGATAAGAGTTGCCTGACGTTATTCCTCATAATCTCCTCTTAAAGTAATACCGACTTAACATTTGGTAAGTTTTCATTGCGAATTCTATCTGCGTAGATTTGCAACATTTTCAATGTTCAATACTCTTAAAGTAATACCGACTTAACACTTGTTCAGTTTTCATTGCGAATTCTATCTGCGTAGATTTGCAACATTTTCAATGTTCAATACTCTTAAAGTAATACCACTTAACACTTGTTCAGTTTTCATTGCGAATTCTATCTGCGTAGATTTGCAACATTTTCATTGTCTAATACTCTTAAAGTAATACAGACTTAACATTTGGTCGATTTTCTTTGCAAATTCTATCATATGCGTAGATTTGCAACATTCTCAATGTTCACTAAACTCTTAAAGTAATACCGACTTAACATTAGGTCAGTTTTTTGCGAATTCTATCTGCGTAGATTTGCAACATTTTCAATGTCTTATAAGTGCGCTCTCGGAGAGTCGCTTACTGACTTCCCCTATTAAAGTGCGCTTTCAGAGATCCGCTTACTCACTTATTCTATTAATTACAATATTTTTAAGTACATTATCTTGCTTAAAGTTCCGATAGTCTCATAATGAACTCAGGATGTTATCTACTCACTTATAATTACAATATTTTTAAGCACATTATCTTGCTTAAAGTTCCGATAGTCCCATATGAACTCAGGATGTTATCTACTCACTTATTCTATTAATTACAATATTTTTAAGCACATTATCTTGCTTAAAGTTCCGATAGTCCCATAATGAACTCAGGATGTTATCTACTCACTTATTCTATTAATTACAATATTTTTAAGCACATTATCTTGCTTAAAGTTTTCCGATAGTCCCATAATGAACTCAGGATGTTATCTCTTGAGTCTTGATAGGTTTGGTTTTAAATGTTTGTAAACAAATTGTTGATTGTATGAGAAGTAAGCAACTTTTTTGTTTCTCGTGCTGACGTCACTCATTATAATAATAGGATTCTGAAACCGGGGAGGAGTGTTTGGCAACCGTATGAATTTTTTTTAACCAATTTTAATTCAATTAGGTGAATTAGAGAGATTAGAAAACGTTTTTACAGCCATACCTCTATTGCATATGTACAACTGTCCAAAATGGATCCATGAAGGCCAAATATTTTTTTATGGAGAAAAGGGTTTGGATAGAAAAAAGTGCTGAAGTGGTGTAGGAATTTGCAGAAGTTGAAAAAAACGTTTACAGCGAAGCCGGCCGTTCGAACGAGACAGTGAAGAATGTTGAGCAACAGAATATAGTGGTGGGGGAAGCAAGGATCACGGCGCTGTTGTTATGTTTAACAACAGCCTGTCACAAAAGGGAACCCTGGAAACAGGACCGTTTTTATAAATGGACAAAGTGGGCATCTGCACAGGGCGACAAATTCTCAGGGGCGGAAATTTTCCGCATATGTTCGCAATGTTTTGAAATGATTATGTTTTATGTTTAGGTATATATTGGAGGAACAATAGTTTTTGATCGCTTCTTATTGAACTCCATTGGTGTTTTTTAAAAATAAATGTTGATGAAATTACCGATCAATTTTTTAAGACACGTCGGTAAATTATTTGTAGAAAAAATCAAATTCACTGAAAATTGTAATTTTGAACGAATAATTTTCAAATTAGATTTTTTTTTTTCGAAAAATAGTGTTTTCAAAAAAAAAAATTGCGCTTTGAATGATGCTCTTTGGATTTTTTTTTTTTTTTTTTTTTTTTTTTTNTTTTTTTTTTTTTTTTTTTTTTGAAAACTCATTTTAATCATTTCACGAAAAAAGCTCTGAGCGATTGTCAGGGCTAAAATAGCACTGGTGGTGAGGGAAGCAAGGAACACAGCACTGTTATAGCTTTTTAGAAACCTTAATTTACGGAACAACCCCCGTTCGAGTGGACACAAAACTAGAGATTCCCTAGGAACTTACAAATGTTGAGTTAGTCATTAGAATTTGTACACTATTGTTTTAACTAGAGATTCCCTAGGAACTTACAAATGTTGAGTTAGTCATTAGAATTTGTACACTATTGTTTTAACTAGAGATTCCCTGGGAACTTACAAATGTTGAGTTAGTCATTAGAATTTGTACACTATTGTTTTCTACGTTGAATATACTGAGGCCCCCATCACCACTTCTGTACACAAGCTCATGATCTGCAAGAAATAAAAATAAAATCATTATTAGAGCAAGTAAATATTTAAATCTTTCAATAATTGAAGACGTGGATTCCAAACTACACTAAGGCCGGCCATACACGCACCGATAAGTCTGTGCAGACTTATCTGCGCAGACAAGTCTGTCGTGTATGGCAGGATCTGCACAGATTTTGTCTGAAAATCGGAGACAAAATCTGTGCAGATCCTGCCATACACGACAAACTTGTCTGCGCAGATAAGTCTGTACAGACTTATCGGTGCGTGTATGGCCGGTCTTAGTCGAAGTCGGGCGATTTTGAGATTTGTGTCTCAGAATTTTTTTTTTTTTTAAGGTTGCATGAATTAAAATATGTTTTTTTCCCCAAAAGTGGATCGTTAATAATGTCCAAAATGCATCAATCTCTACAGGGCAGTCGAGAGAAAATCCCCGAGCCCAGGACTAAAAAATTACGGGTCCCTTTACTAAAATCTAGAAATTCTTAAGGACACCTCCAAAAGCCCGGGGGACTAACCCCGTCACCTCTCTGGCCCTGAATCTCTAAAGACAACGCCTGCATGAAACAACCATTTCTCTCTGATGAAGGCTTTATGTTTCTCATGGAAGGAAGTGCAGTTTAAAATTGCACAATTATCTTCAAGGGATTTTGTGGCTATAAGTTTTTCAAGAAGTTGTAATGGCTTGTTATAAAGCCTAATTAGTTTTATTGCCATTATGGTTTTTATGTCCAAACAGAAATAATTTTATGAAAGACATTTTTACGAGAGTTTTCTCTAATCTTGTTTATGAGGCAATATAGATCATAATAAAGGAGAGACTGTATAATATAACTGCAATCTTTGAATTGATAGCCCTAGTTGGAAATTGAAATAATAAAATTGGTTCTTTGGAATAATTGGCTAGAAATTATACGAGGGTATTTCCATCTAACCTGGATGAAAATGGAAAATGAAAACCCACTGTGTCCTATTTTTCATCATACTCTCCCTTGACTTAAATACATTATATACATCTTTTGGGTAACAACTCAGAACTCACAGCCGTGGATAGGGGGACTTAAAAAGAATTCTTCCAAGGCACCCAAGTCCATGCCAGTCGTAAAAGGCGACTAAAGAAAGGGTCGGAAACGATATCTTTTCCATCACCCATGCAGAAAGCAAGGAGAAGCTACTGCATTATCCGCAAGGTTTCTCAGTATCAACAACTCATGGCGAGTTGTTGCAAATCAAACCCATGCCTGTTAACCTTCGATGATGGGCAACAACTCTATATCCGTCAATAAGTAGTTAGTATCCTTAGAGTCAAAAGACTTTAAAACAGTCAACCTGATATGTGCATTACTCCCATTTTTATCCACCCATCTCAAATATTCAGTTTTGAAATTGCAAACAGTCGCTAGGGGTCAGGTCTGTAGATGGGCCTGAGATATCTCAGTGAAGCCGCACTCACGTGACTCATGCACAGTAGTCTGAAATAAGGGTGATGTGGTCAGAGACCCTGAGAGCTGAACACATCGTACAAATGTATTTGGATCCCGAACAAAGATGACCTATCAAAATTAAAATAATTTGAATAAATGAGACTGGTCTCTGGACTAATAAGGGACGTTGTCGTGTTAGAAAACACCTTCACAATATGGGAAAGGCCCATGTGTACACTATGTGGAGAAGAAGAGGAAACAGCACGTAATCTTTGATTGCAGTACCCTACCTAATTGGAGAGTGAGTATCATCGGACCACTAAACCCCAAAGAGGAATTCGTCCAAAACAATCTGGTCAGAAGTCTGTTCAAACTCTCTGAGCAGTTGAACCTTAGCTAGAGAAATAGGCTTACCCAAATACACAAAAATCCCATGAGACTGAGGTGTAAGAATTCCAAACCTTAGGGAGGTGAAGCTTAATGAAATGATATAGATATTAAATGCATTTCATTGATAATGGTTCCTCCAAACTTACCTATGGAGAACAAGATTGTTTCCCTTCCTCGACAAAGAAGAAAAAAAAATATTTCAACTCTAAATAAAATTAAATCCTGTAACCATAAACTTTTTGCGTAAAAGTTGTGAGAAATAATATTTACTTTACAACAAAGAAAAATAGTTAGAAAAAGAAAGCAAAGTTTAGAGTTTAGAGTTGGGAATGACACTTTGTAATTTGTCAAAATGAAATAAATTGTATTGTAGATGGGAAGTTTGTGGAGTCAAGGTGGCGTTGTTATTTTTTAGTAGGGGTTGAATGTGATTGTTGATATTGAATTAGGAAAAATGATTTAGAGATTGATTGTCACACATACCATCAAAATCAATAAGGATGAGTGCAAAATTTCAAAGAACTTTCAATAACTCGGAACGTATTTCAACAACAACGCAATGGAAGAGCCAAAGCCGACAAATGTTCCTTCTCTCTAAGCAAACTCCACCAGAAGTTCAAAACAGAAATCGTGGATTTAAAATTAGACTTCGAAAATATATGACAGTCTGAAGTACAGTGTTTTATTTTTTAATCCGTCACCATTTTACAGCACTGAGAATAAATGAGTTTCAATTTTAATATTTTTCCGTTTTATTGCATCCTTTGGCGTCACTGGGGAAATTATATGGGAGAGGGCAGAAGGCGGAAATCGTGAGAGATAATCTTTTTTTTTCTATACGCTTCCTCATAGGAAAATCTGACATGATTGGATGTTCAATACTCCCTTCCCTCACCCTCTTGATGCAAGATTTCAGCCTTTACCATCAGTTGAAGAGTGCGTTTCATTTGAAGCTATGTACTTTATAGTAAACAAAAATCAATCGTGTATTCCATTGTAGTGCCTGATATCTGAAGATGTGAAAAAACAGGTGAATTTTTCCCATGAACATGTATGGTTCTTTTTGGACTATCACACAACCGTGCGCTGTGATCTCCTCGGAATCTACGTCGTTATACCTCTTCATGATGAATAAAAATTAAGAAAAAGTCATGCCTCCAGTAGCCTGGATAAACAGGTGAAATAATTTCCTTCTAGAAACACAAAACTTACCCGATACCCATGTACCATTAAATGGAGGAGCAACGAAATAATTCCCTGTAATATGTTCAATGCTAAATTTAGTGCCAGGACTACGAAGACCGCTATGGGGAGGAGACAGGAGAATAATGAAGAAAATGATGAGACTGAGGACTCCAACGATGACCAAAAGAGCAATGCAGATTCCTCGCCAGTTTCTTTCATTGGGAGCAATAGAGACAAGTTCCTGAAACAGAAGAGTGTTACCGTGTTTAGCCATGGGGCTGGTTGGCAACAACTCGCCTTGAGTTGTTGATACTAGAGAATCCTTACGGATAGTGCAGTAGCTTCTCCTTGCTTTCTGCAGGAGCAATGGAAAGGATATGGTTTCTGACCCTACCCTTTGGCACCTTTTACAACTAGCATGGACTTGGGTGCCTTGGAATATTCATTTTAAGTCCCCCTATCTACAGGGGACTATCGTGATTTTAAAAAAAATACTCCCCTACAAAATTTGATATTTTTTTTCTGTATCCTTTTGGTTGGGATAACTCATGGGAATGGATAGAGTAGTGCGTTACATATACGATAGCAATCCATCTGGCAAGCGTTTACCAGGAAGAGCTCGTAGCAGTTGGAAAAACAAAATGGCAAAGTTGTGCAGAAGATGGAGAATATACAATTGGGAAGAGATGACGCAAGATAGAGTTCAATGGAGGGAGGTTGTAGCGTCGCGTCGGCACGGGACTGTTGTCCCTAACACGCCATCGGAGTGAGTAGGTAAGTATCCTTTTTGTCTGATGACGTGAATGATTTATTATCAAAAAAGATAGTTCTAGAATTGTATTAGGTATAATTATTAATTAAATAATAGATTTTCACGTTTCCATTGTTCAAATGGATAGAAAACTCATCCTTCAGTATATCAAATTTCAATACACTAGAACAAAAATTGAGCACAGTATATTTGAGGCCGCGAAATTCTGCTCCTCGTGTTTTTCCCTGAAAATCATGGACGGGTGTGATGGGATGCTGAGTTTTTTTTTTTCTTTTCTTTTGGCTTAACGTCTCTTTAAGATATATTGGACGGGGTTGTACCTCCATTCGGTGGAAAATTGCAACCCAGCTACCTACATTGACCTCAACCAGCTTAGGTTAGGTCGGAAAAGTAGGCAGCATCACGAGGACGCGAACCCACGTGGACACCCACATGGTACAACCCCGCAGAACTTTGCTTAACTTTAATGATCTAACGGGAACTAGTAGACATAGACACTGAACTGACTTATGTTAAGTTTGACAATTGAAAGAATATACAATATTATTAATTTGGAAATTATATTTCGGAATAAATTCATTTTTTACTAGTTGGTAAAATTTTATAGTAAAATCTTGGCCAAGACATTACAGAGATGACCTTACTATAAAAACTTGGTTAAAAATGTCCAAAGCTTCCAATTTACATAGTAGCATGACATGGTTTGTTATTTTTTTTCTTCTTCTTTTTCTTTTTAAATAAAGTGTGAATTATGAGATTTCCCATTTCCATGACAACGGCAATGCTTTGTTACCATAGAAACATGCATCACACAATTTTATACAGAATTTAGAAATAAATATTATTTCTTTTCAAGAGCTCTACGTTACAGAAATAAAAAATAAAAAGATACTCCGGGAGAGAATGAGAAGGAAGTCAGAAGGAGAAGGAGACAAAACACCTGACATAATTAGCAGGACAATTGTAAGCAAGTGATAGGATTGTAGATTGGAGGTCGTGGGTCGTGGGTTCAGAAGAAACAATACACCCGCAATAATTAGCGGAACATTTGTAACCAAGTGACTTTTACCTTGGAGGTCGTGGGTTCAGAAGAAGATAAAACGTCTGACTTAATTAGCAGCACAGTGTAACCAAGTGACCTTTACCTTGGAGTTCGTAGGTTCTGAAGAAGACAAAACACCTGACATAATTAGCAGGACAATTATAACCAAGTGATACGATCGTAGATAGGAGATCGTGGGTTCAGAAGGAAACAATACACCCGACATAATTAGCATGACAATTGTAACCAAGTGATAGGATTGTAGATTGGAGGTCGTCAAGGTCGTGGGTTCAGAAGGAAACAATACACCCCACATAATTAGCATGACAATTGTAACCAAGTGATAGGATTGTAGATTGGAGGTCGTGGGTTCAGAAGGAAACAATACACCCCACATAATTAGCATGACAATTGTAACCAAGTGATAGGATTGTGGATTAGAGGTCGTGGGTTCAGAAGGAAACAATACACATGACATGATTAGCATGACAATTGTAACCAAGTGATAGGATTGTAGATTGGAGGTCGTGGGTTCAGAAGGAAACAATACACCCCACATAATTAGCATGACAAATGTAACCAAGTGATAGGATTGTAGATTGGAGGTCGTGGGTTCAGAAGGAAACAATACACATGACATGATTAGCATGACAATTGTAACAAAGTGATAGGATTGTAGATTGGAGGTCGAGGGTTCAGAAGGAAACAATACACCCCACATAATTAGCATGGCAATTATAACCAAGTGATAGGATTGTAGATTGGAGGTCGTTGGAGGTCGTGGATTCAGGAGGAAACAATACACCCGACATAATTAGCATGACAATTGTAACCAAGTGATGGGATTGTAGATTGGAGGTCGTAGGTTCAGAAGGAAACAATACACCTGACATGATTAGCATGACAATTGTAACCAAGTGAGGGGATTGTAGATTGGAGGTCGTGGGTTCAGAAGGAAACAATACACCTGACACGATTAGCATGACAATTGTAACCAAGTGATAGGATTGTAGATTGGAGGTCGTGGGTTCAGGAGGAAACAATACACCCGACATAATTAGCATGACAATTGCAACCAAGTTGGAGGTCGTGGGTTCGGAAGGAGAAAACACTTGTCGTAATTAGCAGGACAGTTGAGACCAAGTGACCTTTACCTTGGAGGTCGTGTGTTCAGAAGGAGAAAACAATTGTCGTAATTAGCAGGACAGTTGAGACCAAGTGGCCTTTACCTTGGGGGTCGTGGGTTCAGAAGGAGAAAACACTTGTCGTAATTAGCAGGACAGTTGAGACCAAGTGACCTTTACCTTGGAGGTTGTGTGTTCAGAAGGAGAAAACAATTGTCGTAATTAGCAGGACAGTTGAGACCAAGTGACCTTTACCTTGGAGGTCGTGGGTTCAGAAGGAGAAAACACTTGTCGTAATTAGCAGGACAGTTGAGACCAAGTGACCTTTACCTTGGAGGTCGTGTGTTCAGAAGGAGAAAACAATTGTCGTAATTAGCAGGACAGTTGAGACCAAGTGACCTTTACCTTGGAGGTCGTGTGTTCAGAAGGAGAAAACAATTGTCATAATTAGCAGGACAGTTGAGACCAAGTGACCTTTACCTTGGAGGTCGTGGGTTCAGAAGGAGACAAAACACCTGACATAATTAGCTGGACAGGTGAGACCAAGTGACCTTTACTTTGGAGGTCGTGTGTTCAGAAGGAGATAAAACGTCTGACATAATTAGCAGGACAGTTGAGACCAAGTGACCTTTACCTTGCAGGTCTTGGGTTAAGAAGGAGACAAAACACCTGACATAATTAGCAGACAGTTGAGACCAAGTGACCTATACCTTGGAGGTCGTGGGTTCAGAAGGAGAAAACACTTGTCGTAATTAGCAGGACAGGTGAGACCAAGTGACCTTTACCTTGCAGGTCTTGGGTTAAGAAGGACACAAAACACCTGACATAATTAGCTGGACAGTTGAGACCAAGTGACCTTTACCTTGCAGGTCTTGGGTTAAGAAGGAGACAAAACACCTGACATAATTAGCAGGACAGTTGAGACCAAGNTTCAGAAGAAGACAAAACGCCTGACATAATTAGCAGGACCGTTATAACCAAGTGATCTTTACCGTAGGATGTAGGTTGGAGGTCGTGGGTTCAGAAGGGGAAAACACCTGTTGTAATTAGGAGGGTAGTTTTGAAGCACTGAACTTTACCTTGGAGACCTTGTGTTCAGAAGGAGACAAAACGCCTGACATAATTAGCGGGACCGTTATGACCAAGTGATCTTTACCTTAGGATGTAGATTGGAGGATGTGGGTTCAAAAACTTTTTGAAAAAAGGCGAATTTGGTAGAAACCTTGCAAAAAACTTTGGTTTAAAATTAAAAAAAAAAATCAATGGTGGAAGGTAGAACTTCAACAGTCCTTCCCCACATTTTAGAAAGCTTTTTTTCTCGAGTCACTTTTGGGGTACAAAAGTTTTTGAAAGAACCACAATGCAAGTTGTTGTTCTTGTAGCGACTAACGACAAATCATGACAGATCCATTGTTTGTTGTTGGGGTTGAATCTCCAATCCAAGGAAGGCTGCAACGTCTTTAGGTTTGTTCCACAGGTCCAAGGTGGTGAGGGTGGTTGGATTTTGGGGACAATTGAAAAGATGGTGGGCGTCATGGAGTTGTCCATGCAGAAATCACATTCAATTTTTGTGTCCAGCCTATTGAGATGAATGTTGTGAAGTCTAGACCAGCCTGATCAGAGTTGGGCAAAATGTCGCATCTTTCTGGGTAAATCCTCTTCTTTTTTGGCAATCGGTGGCGGATGGTGCCCTAGAACCTTGTTGATTTGCTATTTGTTTAAGGTGTCTTAATATTGGTAGATACTGTGGCGTACCTAGGGTGGGGCCGGGGGGGTGGTCGCCCCGGGCGCAATGATTTTCGCTGTTCCGTAAGATAAAGAAATTGGGTTTTACCCTCCATTCGCTGTAAACTTGCAAACCAGCTAACCACATTGACCTCACCAAGCACCCAGCATGGGTTGGGCCGGAAAAAAGAGCCAACGATACGTGGTGTTCCCAAGCGGTCACCCATCCACATACTGACCACGCCCGACGTTGCTTAACTTCAGTTATCTGACGGGAACTGGTGTATTCAACGAGGTATGATCGTTGGCTCTTTTCTCGCTTTAATCGCTACAAATGCACATATGATATCCTCATTGCAGCAGTTTATTGCTGGATTTGTTAATCTATTTTGACTCATGGTTGATCTCAAGTAAGATTTAATCAATTTGAGTTTCCAAACTATATTCGTTCTCATACTATATATTCGACCAAGTATTAGCGATTGTTTAGTGACGTCGAATATGTACGTGATTTAATAATGAAATAAAGCATGCAAATTGTTAAAAATAATCTATTATAGAACTTAATCTACGGAGTTTGTATGATAGGAAACGTGTAAAACCATGGATGGGGGAGGGGGGCTGCGAATCATTTTTTGGCCCGGGCGCTCAATGATCTAGGTACGCCACTGGGTCGATAGATGGGAATGTTCGTTACCCCCCCCNTCCCCCCCCCCCCCACTTTTGTGTATTCTACTTGATAATGGGAAATGACGGGAAGAAAAGTTGTTTATACAGCAAGATGACGTTATGAATGCCGCAGTTCACAAGTATGCCACAAATAAGAGGAACATCTCCACTGGGAACATTAATTCTGAAGAGTTGTCTGTTCTTTAGAAAAATTCAAGAGGTTGGCACTTGAGTGCAATCTGTCAGGAGGATCTTTAAAAGAAAAGTTAGCATTGGAGAAAGGGTAACTTTTATTACGTTTGATACTGAAATTCTTCTCTTTTGAAAGTCTTTCGGAGAAATTTAATTTCGTTTGTACATAGAAGATGTGAATATTTGATGAGAATCATTGACCATGAGAACAGAGAAATAAAAGTTATTGACATTAGGTACGGAAGAAATGAAAATTATTGACCTTGGGTACAGTTGAAGAAATAAAAAGTA
>CM022885.1:38733879-38747014 GCA_012654025.1 Pachypsylla venusta
ACCAATAGATGTTAAAGAAACGTTAAGCCAAAAAAAAAAAAATAATAATAATAAAAAAAACTTACCTACCTGGAGACTATCAATATTAGAGAAAAAGTTACAGACGAAATAATTAAATCTTGGACGAAGCGAAATGAAAATTAAAGAAACGAAAAATAGAACCACATTAAGAAAAAAACAAGACTGAAAAATTACGAGAAAGAAAGAAAGTGAAAATGAAGAAGAAAAAACACGTGACAGCCGTGCAAAGGTTTTCCCGGTGTCCCGCGAACTGAATGCGTAGCAAACAAAAAAAATATATATATCTTCACCTTGTGAATTTTTATCCCTCTTAACTCCCACTCCCACTCGCATCCCTCCTATCTTCCTGACTCCTGTTTACCTCCCAGGCGCCAAAGATTGATGATTGAACAATTATTTCTTTTTTAAAAGCTCTTTTATTGTACCGGATAATACAGGGTGGGCCAAAACTCACCATGGGCTTTAAAAATTTAATAACTTTTTCCTTTATATATAAGTACTAGCAGGATACGCCCGCTTCGCTTGGCGCCTTATAGGCATGGCCGTTTATAATTTCAACCCTTTTCGCGATAAAAAGTAGCCTATGTACTTTTCTAAAGTTTAGTCTATCTCCATACCAAATTTCATCAAAATCGGTTTAGTAGTTTAAGCGTGAAAGCGTAACATACATACATGCAGACAGAGTTACTTTCGCATTTATATATTAGTATGGATATATTAGGGTGGGTCGAAAAACGAAATCTTTATTTTTTAATTGACGCTATAGCACGGAAAACTTGTGGGTGATAGAGATAAGATTTTTGAGCCAAAATATATATATATATATAATCGGACCATGTCTTCCGATCGCGCATCAACCTTGAAATTTCGATTTTTGAGAAAAGTAGGCCCTTTTTCGACGAAAATAAAAAAATAGGTAGCCAAATTTGTTAAACTCCCTATAGCAATTTTAAGTTTTAAATAGACCAGATGAACATGTAAAACCAAAAAAAGTTAAAAGTTCACGCAATGACCTTCTTATTTTGAAAATTTTACTACAAATCGCAAAATAGTAATTTTTTTCGACAAAAATTAAAAAAATAATTAAACATATTTTTTTAAATTCCTATAGCTATTAACACATTTACCAAGAAAGGGGAAACCTGTAAAACCAAAAAAAAAGTCCAAAAAGGATCTTAACTTCCGGCCACGCAGAGTCTAAAAATAGGTATGTTTCACCTGTCGGAATCGACTTTATTATTGACTTATTTGACTTTTTGTTAGGAATGGAAGGCATATTAATAATACTCAAGGGCGTAGCCGGCATCTTGCCTAGGGAGGGGGGGCAGCTGCACCCCCTTCCTACGCCCATGAGAATACTAAAGATTATTTTCAATATCTTTTTGCGTGTGCACGTGCACCCTTTTCGGTGTGAAAAGAAAAACAGCGTGAATGGTGTCGAAAACGTTAACGACTTCGACTCGGTGGAACTCGGGGTGTGAATATGATTATGCCACATAGGAACAAAATCCCTCACATAACACAGGGCGCCAGAATAACCTGACGAGTTTAACATGGTCAGAACTTGTCGTTGATTGTGAATATTAATGACATTTTTTTCCCAACAGAAGGAGTTTTAG
The DNA here is from genome assembly GCA_012654025.1 of Pachypsylla venusta. NCBI lineage: Eukaryota > Metazoa > Arthropoda > Insecta > Hemiptera > Aphalaridae > Pachypsylla > Pachypsylla venusta. The sequence continues at coordinate 38,735,520 of CM022885.1, forward strand.
TTACAATGGAGTCGTGGACCCCTGAGCTTTGTGCATTTGTAGAGACATTTTTCAAAAGTGTTAATTCAGTGGACATTATTCAGAGAAAGTTTCGTTCTCACTACCCGATAAGATCACGTGGGAGGGCTCCTACACCCAATACCATTCTGCAATGAGTTCAAAATAGTGTCTCGGAGATATTGACTGTTCGATCAACTCGCCAGAATTCTCTACTTGCGGCGGCTACCTCAAGAACGAAGTGTATATGCATAAGCCAAGGACTACGGATGAGGTGAAGGTGATCGTTTTTTTTTTTTTTTTTATGTGTTGCACGAATCTCCTATGAAGAGATTCGTGCAATACATAAATATGAATCTGCTTGAGAAAGTCATGGGAAATATTTCAAGCAGAATTGACGATTGTATCAGAAAAATAGAGGTCGATATTTGACCAACGTTGTCTTCCAAAAATGATTCATATGTTCAATAAATCATACATCATAAATCCTCACTTCTTTTCTTTCAAATAAAACAAAAATTATTGTTCTCTCTCAAAAATTGCATTTGTAGCATCATTTTTAAAATCAGCAGGTTTTTCTGACGCACCCTGTATTGAATATGGTTGTTGTTGTTAACGTTCTCAACGACTCTCACTCTGTATCCAGACCAAGAAAGGCGGCCTCTGCAACAGGATTGAATATGGTCGGGTGTTATAGTGGCGCATCCAATATTTTCATTCTGGCAATCGAATTGACCCCCCCCCCCCCCCCNTGGCCCCCCCCCCCCCAGTCAATTCGATTTTTTATCTTTTGTAGTAAGATGTGCGCTAACGCTAACAGTATGTTTGTGCATGGTAAACGTGTCTTTTTTAAATACTGTCATACATATCCTTCAAATCGCCACCGGTCAAAATATGGGGGTATGTTAATACTCTCCAACAAATATCATCTAGCAATGAATTTTACCCAATTATTTTATGCAATTTGTTCTACAGAGGTGAAATGGTGATGAAAATATTTTGACGTATATGTCCGCTAACCGTGCGAAAGGTACCGGGTTCGATCACAGTGCGCGCATGAAAAAATAAATATGTTTTTTTTTATTCGGGAGGGGGACGCCAACTTCTTCCTAATTTGAGTTCGCTCCCTTCCATCCTTGTGTAAAAAGTTTTCCTTATTTAAAAAAAAAAAAAATTAAAAAAAAACTACAAGAAGTATAAAAAAAATTGTCCATCTTCGGATGTTTTCTATTATGTAAAAAGTCACCGTTTCTTTCTGTAACGACTTGGAATTTTTGAATTCTTTAAAGCTCTCGGGTTAGAAAAGGGACCATGGCTAAAGGAATGATTATCGTCAGATCCAGGTTCGAGCCCCGAAAGTGACTTTTTTTTTAACAAAAAGTGTCGATTTCTCGAGAAAAATATTTAGCAAGAAATTAACTAACACTATTTGATAGGCCGCAGTTGTATTTTTCATTGATATGAAATCAGAATGGCAAATCAGAAATTCTACATACAAAAGTAGGTAGAATTTAATGGAAAATTGGGAGTTTTAAATTTCTAGAGCCTGGTATTCAACTTAAGAATAAATCCAATTTGAACTTCTGGGTTGTCCAATTCGATCTGGCAGTTAAAGAGTTTGAAGTTTGAGAAAATTTCAATTATGATGGATAGACTTAAGGATATCCAAGTTCGCTATATCTATTGCCTGTTGAAACACTGTCTCACTATTCCGAGGTTAAATTACATGCTACAAACATCTCCCATGTAGAAATTCCCTGATCTCGTGAAACTGATTGCTGAGAAAATAAAAAAGGCTCTTGAAGAAATCAGTCTAAACGAAACTCAATGGACTCAATCCAGTTTACAAACCAAGAGAGGTGGAATCGGTATAAGGAAGATCAATGACTTGACTCTTCCTGCGTTCGTGTCTTGAAAATCGAAATTGGGCGATTTTCAAATACAATCCCCAGTGGACGAAAACTCGAATTATATGGCTACACGGTATACGCATACATGAAAAAAATATAAATTATAAGAAAAACAGATTTCAAACCAACTTTAGCAGAAAGAATTTGCAGCAAGAATATAAACGAAAAATTAGGACCAAATTGAGTCAAACAAATTATTTTGGCCGAAATTCACATTTTAGCACAAACTCGAATTCTATTCATAATTAAAAAATAAAAGGAAGACTAAAAACAGAAAATTGAAAATAATTTCACTTTTGATAAAATATATTAATTTTAATAAGATTATAGGAGCCAATAGAAAAATATACAGAGTGTTCATCAAGTCTACTGGTTTTGAAACTCAATGACACAATCAAGAGTTTGAATAAATGTTGCTATTACCCGTAGAGTTTCATTACAGAATCGTACGGGGAGTAAATATGAAAAAAAAAAACATTCAATTTTCAGTTTCCACACAGTTTCAGTTAGTCAGTTTCATCAAAATCCGCACTTTTTTAACCTTGTTACAATGACGGTTGATTCAAAATTTAAAAAAGAGAGTTTATTTATAGAACGTCCTCACGATGGACAGTTCTACGCACCTTTTTTTTTTTTTTTTTTTTTTTTTTTTTTTTTTTTTTTTTTTTTTNTTTTTTTTTTTTTTTTTTTTGTTTTGTTTTGTTTTAGAGAAAAAAAGAAAAATTTCTGATTGAATGGAAACGAGATAATTCAATCAGAAATTTTTCGCTGCGTGCGGGATTCGAACCCACAACCTCCGGGCCAAGAGTGTCAATGGTCTTAACATCTCAGATACGGAGATCGCCTCTACGCACCTGCAACGCCTATTATCACAGTTCCCAAAGCGTCACAGAACGCCCATTACCCGCCAAGGGCCATCAAAACCTTTTTGTTAACCTTACATCTTTTCAAACCTAAATCTAGGAATGGTTGAATTTGAGAGGAAGGTCGCTACTACAACATAGAACACCCTGTATACCAAGTCCCCTAAGAAGCTATTCTCTACAAAAGTTTTTAGGGTTTATAAACAAATTAATTAAACTGATTTTATCTTTCTTAGCCTCTACTAAACTGAGAGCGGTTACCGAGCGTCAAGCGTTAACAATTTTATGCAACCTTGTATTTTCTTCGAGTGTTAACCATATCAAACCTGAGAGTTGAGCGAGTACGATGAGCGATGAATTTTTGACGCTTGAACGCAAGTTGTGTTTGATGAAAACGATGATGCATCGTTTCTTATAGAAACACCCTGACGCGTTCATAACAGGAACACCATAAAAGGTTTCCTTCGCCTCCTGAAAAGTAGATATTTTTGAGTTCTGGGATTTCTGGAATGACTGATTCAATTCAAATCTGGCTAAATAGAAAAATGGAAGTTTTTTTTCTTTAAATTTTCACTTGATGGGGGATCAAGCCCGGTATTCTCGTATTACGGACGCAATGAACTATTATCATAAAAGCTTCACGACCGCAACCAAACTGAATTTTGAAAATGATAAATTCTAAAAATACATCAACATCACAGCACAAATATTTTTAAAAGACCCAAATTTTGAAACATGGCGTTCAGTGGAAGGCAAATCTTAGGATGGAATCTCAGCGTCCACGTCGTCCAAGTTGATTTCTTTATCCCATTCCTCTTCTGTGCTTCCTGGAAACAAAATATTTGCTTGTTAGGTCAAACATATGATTTAGTAAAAACAAACGACTGGGTAAACTCAACGAGGTATATCTGCAGTGGGTACCGGGGCATAAGGGGATTGCAGGAAATGAGCTCGAAGACCAGCTGGCAAGGACGGGTTGAGGAACTCCCTTCATTGGTATCAGCAAAACTGAAGCGCGCATTTCGGTGAGACAATGATTGAGGGAAAGTCATGGGTTCCACTAAACTAAAACTTCAGGACAATGACATGGCGAGCCATCAAACTCTCTTACTACTAATCACTGGACTAATAACGGGGCATTGTGGTCTTAATAAACATCTACACTATGGGAATCTTTAGGGAAAACCCATTGTGTACAAATGTAGTGAGGAAGAGGAAACGACCTCTCACGTAATCCTTCATTGCAGTGGTAGGACGATTGGAGAGAGAGTATCATCGGGTCACTAAACCCCAGAGAGGAACTCGTCCAAACAATCTGGTCAGAAGTCTGTTCAAACTTTCTGAGCAGTTGAACCCTAGCTAGAGAAATAGGATTAACTCTAATACACAAAAATACGATGAGGCTGATGAGTACGGATTCCAATCCTTAGGGTACACAGGAGTCAAGTATTCGTATCAAAATCCTATCAATATTCACATTTTTGGCGGAGCTATGACCGGGTAGCTATGTGAATAATGAAACCATTTTGTTGTCATTTAGCAGCTTAGAATACGGATGTATTTTATCTAATGCATGCCCATTGTCGGACCAAAGTACAGTGCAAAATCCCGAAGAAAAATAATAAAGTATGTTTTTGGGATGATCGATCAAAAACAACGTCAGATCAAAAGATTAGAAATATTATTTTTGTAATAGTGTTTGCGAAAATTTTCTACAATATATTTTTTTATCTGAAACGATAAAAAAGTTATACTGTGGGGTAGAGTATTAACATTTACAAAATCATGAAAGCGATGCGAAAAAGGCGTATAATCATAAATAACCTTACCCGAGCTCTGTGATGACGTCATTCAAATGTTATACTAGCATGGAAGAGAAAGTGAAAAATACAATAACACCAAATCTACAGGATTTGGCAAGTAGAAATGTATGCTGCGCGAATAGAGTTAAACACGTCCCTCATCCCTCATCAACCTAAAAATACTGAAATCAAGAAAACTCCGATATTTTTCTTCCGCCATATTTGTTTTTTTTTTTAGTAAGTCGGAATATCACAAAATTTCATATCCATCCCTGCAATAGAATAAGTGATGGTCCAACCCTATTTTACCTATCTATAAAAAACCTGAGTTTCAAATCTCAGTTGAGTACTGTTTTGATTCTGAAATAAAGCGGTCGTGTTACGATATTTTTTTCACTTCCTAAGTGTTTTTGAGTTTGCGCTTTTAAAGTGGTCCCTTTGGCATAATCTGTGTTTTTGTGCCCTGCGCACCCCAAGTTTGTTAATGTTGCTTTTGCGCTCTGCGCTTGTATAATTTGGTCCCCTTGGACATTAACTATTAATTATTTTTCGAACTTACAACCTTTCCATAAACCCCCTTGGTTTATTTTGGTGTTTTACGCCCTTGGCCTCTAAATTTAAACCAGCGCGTTCTTGCTGAAATTGTGGTCGACGTATCCTTTATCTATCTCCTGTGTGTTGCTGTTAAGACCTAGACGACAACAATCAAGGTAGGAAATTTGTGTTTATGTGAGGACCTTTCTTTTCAATCCATAATATATGTACAGTCCATTTGAATACCGATTCTTTTCGGGTGGAGGAGGTTGTAGAGTTGGTCGTGTCCCTAGATGAAATGTCCTTACCTTTTGACGAGTACGTGGAGGAGGTTGTAGAGTTGGTCGTGTCCCCAGATGAAATGTCCTTACCTTTTGACGAGTACGTAGACGAGGTTGTAGAGTTGGTTGTGTCCCCCACAATGATCATATCTTTCTTTTCTCGCATGCTAATGTTAGTTGCGTTTTGATTTTTCGCGGGTGATTTATCATCAGAGATTTTTGAATCTTTATCTTTCACTGAAAAAGAGTAAAAAAAATATATATATTTTTGCTGTAAAGGAACCAGACTTATATCACTCGATCACCTGATATAAACCAAACAGAATGCTATTTCTTCCATCCGACCATGTTATCTTCGATTTGACGAAAACATTCCCCTGCTTAGATCGAATATGAGGCGACTGGGTTGCTCCGAGTGTAGCTTCTGATATCTGGCATTAAATCCAATTTTTAGTGACAGACAGAGCTTTGGGATCCTTTAAACAATATAAAGTAAATGCCCGAACTGAAAAATAAAACAGTTTCAAAACTGTGACCACGAGAAGTATGATCGCACCTAAGAAAATCTTTTTAGAGAGCCACGCATGTTAAGTAGATATGAAGCTATGTTTCTATTTAAAATTGACTTAAGGATTTTCTAATAAAACCACAGGCCCTATATTGTGATTGTGTTGTGTGTAACTAACACTTGAAAATAAAAATAAAACAATTTCAGTTTCGTGTCAGAAAATAAACCATGCAAAAATAAAAGTGACTTCAACCCAACATTTTAAATTTTACTCAGCTAAACCTTGGCAACTTCGACTGCCTTATTATTTGCTGCTATCAAATCTGGTTTTGTGCATGTGGTGGTCATTGAAGAGCAGATCAGGAGATGTTGTGCATCCTGTATTTGGCCACATTCGCATATGTCCCCATCATTTGATAGTTCCCATTTGATCATATTTGTCCTGCACCTGGTGACATTTAGTGCTTTTCAAACTGAGAATGGTAAGTTGGCTACGGCTGAAACTTCTTCTGTTAACGCCACGATGGGTTCTGGTACGCGTTCTTTTAATTTTATTTTAAGTCCCCATCATACACTCTAAATATAACAAAATGAACTAAAATAAAAGCCTTAAAAAAAACCACTGTGCCTTATTTTTCAACATAATCTCCCTAGCCTTCAATACATGTTTTACATCTTTTGGGTGACATCTCTATACACGTCAAAAAGGAGTTAGCATCCTTACGGTCAGAGGACTCTAAAACAGCTGACCTGATCTCTTCATCATTCCCATTTTTCCCATACAGCTCAAATTTCAGATTTGAAAATAAATAATAGTCGTTAGGGTCCAGGTCTGGACTGTGGGGGGCCTGAGATATCTCAGTGAAGACACATTCACACACAACAGCCTTGTGAACGGGGGCATCGCCATGTATGAGCCAAACACATGGTAAAAATGTGCTCGGAATCTAAACAAAAATGACCTGTCAAAATTAGAATAGTTAAAATATTTGGATAATTTTACCTCGTATTATCATTGGACAGTGTAAAATATGTAAAACCTTGCCAGAAATACAATACAATAACCCTTCGTTGGTCAGGGCCGGATTAACAATAGTAGCACTTGTAGCACGTGCTACGGGCCCCGCGCTTTGAAAACTTACACTAGATATTTTGACATTTCTGGGTTGACAATTGAAAAAACATATCATTTTGACGGGGCCCCCAACTCTTCATAGTATGTAGTAAAATCTGATTTAGGAAAGTACAATTAGGTACCTACTACCTAGGAACTTAATAAAGAAACGAATATTGCAACATAAGCAAATTGCTTTTTTTAGCATGAGCGGTAACCATGTTTTATCGATGTTGGTATACTCAAAATTTAATTTCACTTTTCTCTACCAGCTATAGGTACTAGACCAAAAGGCCAAAAGATAATCCATTTTTGTACTGGCTCCAAAAAGTAGACTACTTAGACGCCGTCTTCGGGCGGTTGAGGGGGCCCCGCTCTGTGAAATTGCTACGGGCCCCGCGGAAGGTTAATCCGGCCCTGACCCTCGTAATTCCGCAAGTACAACTTACATAATTTTTTTGATTGCTTCTCTCTCTCATAATCTTCTAAAAGCTTAATCTGGTCTTCTTCTGTGAGTTCCACATTATAGTTGAACTCATCTTCTTCTGAAAACAAAACAAATTTAGAGACCTAAAATATTATTTTTAACTTGAAATAATGGAATCCAAATATAGATATCAGAAATTTGTACGATGTATGTGGTAAGGGGTTTCTGTTAGAATTCAGCCCTAACGGTAGCGGATAGCGCAAAACTGATTGAAATGGACCCCCAAAAATCATAGTCTAAGATCTCAGTCAAATATTCAGAAAAGAAATGTTATACCGTTTTCGAGTTATGGCCAAATTCGGCACGATCCGATGTCTAAAATTTTGTCGCGATGACCTATCATCATTGGTTTGAAGCAGGGCTTTTAGAGGCTGGGTACCCTTCCTAACACCAAACCTTCAGTATTTACACGGGCTTAGGACCGTCACCTAATGAAGCTGGCTTGCACCCCTCGGTGGCTACATTTTTTATATTTTCTTCATTCGGGCAATACATAGAGAATAATATGATACCTTTTTCCCACGCGGGGTCTCCTTCTTCCGGCTTTTTCTCTTTTCTTTGTTGATTTGCATCTTCATCTTCGAGCATGGCTTTTCTAAACAGATACCGATTCCAGAAAAGAGCATGAGATACCTGAAAGTAAAATTAAGGATAACATAGGTAATCATCATTTAATAGTATCATTTGATGGCTGTCAGATGTATCATACTAGAGACTTCACAGATCTACAATCTACATTGTACAGTAGTAGGATGAGGAAATAAGTTTGTTATCCATTATTAGTTAATTTAACACTTAACACAAGATAGATAGATTGTTTTAAAGATAAAAACTCACTTTGCACTTGTTGATCGAACATTCTGAACTGAGGATTCCTCCAACAACTTTGGTAGGGGGCTGGAACCGGGGAGGATTGTCAACAAAAACAAAAACTTGTGTTTTTTAAAAACTCGCTTTTTATTGTCCGTCATGAATCCATGTTAGACAATTGTACACACGCAATAAAGGCATGGCCGTATAAACGTTTCCTAACCTAATTGGGTTAAAATTGGTTAAAAAAATTAAAAAGGTTACCAGACAATCCACCCCGGTTCCAGAACACTTTGGTAGCCATCGGGTCCTACACCGGGAGATCTGTTGAGGTAAGTTTTTTTAAAGAAAAATCATTTTTTTTAAACTCGCTTTTTTTATTGGTCGTCTTGGGTCCATGTTGGACAGTTGTATGGCTCAATTGTATGGAACCCTAAAACCACGCAAGACACCAGCAAAATTGAACGGGTTCAAGCCCGATATGTTAAATATCTTTTCCAAAAAATAAACGGGTTTTATCCAAAGTACCCAGAAAATATTAGTTATAAATCCCTAATAGAAAATATTCCTATCGACTCACTTGAAGCACGATTTTCAAATAATCATATAAAATTCCTTCAAAACATGATTTCGAACTCTATAAATAGTCCCTACATCTTGTCACAAATAAATTTCAAAATACCCAATCAAAGACTACGAATAAACCCTAACGAACATTTTCTCATTCCCTACTGTGAACAATTTAATGGAATCCCCAATCATATCTGCTATGACCAAATATAATAATATACTTCCCCAACCAGATGTATTTTTAATATAGTGTGTGCATGAGTGTGTGTGTGTGTGAGAGAGAGAGAGTGACTGAATCATACCAGTAATTGCTAGATTAAATCCTAATCAGATTAGTCTAGTGCAGGTATTAGAATTGAAAAAAAAAAATCTCTCATCATAGGTTTGAAGCAGAGTTTTTTTAAAAGGCTAGATGGCCTTCCTAACACCAAACCTTCTGTATTTACAAGGGCTTAGGACCGTCACCTAGTCAAGCTCCTCTCGGTGGCTACATTTTCTCTCTCTTTATTTACCTTATTCGGTACTAAAGTTTCATAATTGGTTTGCAACTGAGGATTGTTGACCAACATTTTTATCAACTTTTCATTACTCAATTGCTTATTTTCATTTTCCTCAAGCAACTCTAGCCAAGCCTCGTACCGAGGTAACACTTCTGGTTCCATATCTTTAAGGAATGTGTCTGGATCGTTGCCCAGGTTATAAATTTGAGTCTGAAACAAAAATATTCAAATGTGAATGTAGCCTGTCACAGTTTTCGATATTGATTAAATTCAATTTGATATGTACCTACATCCCATTTGGGATCTAATTGCTCCCCGAAACTTTTTCTTACTGTCAGTCACATACATAGGGTTCCATATTAAAAATTTTAATACGGAGCCCTATATATGTGACTGACGGTGACTAAAAGTTTAGAAGCATAATAAGACCCCAAACATGACATACATATCAAATTTAATCAAAATCGGTCAACACTAAGTTTAGAAGCACAATAAGACCCCGAACGGGACCTACATATCAAATTTTAACAAAATCAGTCAACACTAAGTTTAGGAGCATAATAAGACCCCAAACTGGACCTACATATCAAATTTTATTAAAATCGGCAGACGAACTATTTTTTTTTTTTTTTTTTTTTTTTTTTTTTTTTTTTTTTTTTTTNTTTTTTTTTTTTTTTTTTTTTTTTTTTTAATTTTTGGATTCTGTGTTCTGTGTACCTTGAAACGTAAAATATCAAATTTTGAGGGGGGGAGGGGGGTAATTTTTTAGCGCTCGCAAAATAATAAACCCATATGTCACATTGGCTGTTGTCACGTAAGTGGTCACCCCTTCTTACCTGCAGACGTGTCAATGGAACGACATCGGTACCGTGAATCATAACAGCTTCTTCGTCCTCATCTTCAGGGGAAGGATTAAGGACATTTGAAACTTGGCCAAGAAAACTGGATACAGATTTCTTCATGTTGGAAGCAGTTGATTCCGCCTTGTCCAGCTAGAAATAGAAGGGACTTTTTAAATGAAAAATATATATATATCGAAATTCCTTTGTGGTACTCTTGTGTTTCACAATATTTAAGTTTTCATTACAGCGTTACAAGATTTTTTTCATCTCCTGTACTGATTCTACCATATAACGCTGCCACTTGTTATCGCCTTTAAATTGGCTATTCAATTGCCCTCACGAGGCTGAGTGTACCCCGTATCACATCCAAACACACGACATCGAAATTATCGAACATTTTGTAAACCTTGAAAATTCCAACCTCGTCGGGTCTCCTAGGTGCAATTCCAGTGTGATGACCATTTCTGTGGTGTTTACGAGTTCACCTCCTATTGATATCTATCGCCAAATGACCGATGTGTATGGAGAAAAGTGTATGAAACTCGACAGCTTGTCCCCGGCGACAATTGAATTGAAAAATTCCTCACCCTCTTCTCGGTAACGGCGTAGAAGCTCGCCAGAACTTTCCATGCGCTTTTTGTTTTCATAGGTGAGTATTCATGTGCACGTTTGTACGGCCTTCTGCGAACACCTTTACACCACTTCCGCACTTTTTTATGTCCATATATATCGGTGACTCCTTAAACCACAGATATCAATTCACACTTGGCGAGAGCGTCGATTTTCACTTCGATCGTTAACGCTGCTGGGACGGACTATTATAAGGTTGGGCGAAGCAAGGAACACGGTACAGTTGTCAGATTTAAGTTAGCTCGCTTCGTCGCAACGGTAGCTCGTTGGAGTATAAGGACAGTCCTCGTATTTATACTGTCGTAGTGTACGCTTTAAAAATATCTTCCAGTACTCACTTGCAGCGTTTCTTTGAACACACTTGTAGTAGAGTTAACAACATTGGTGGTTTCTGTTTTAACTGTGTTTGACAATTCATCCAAATCTTTCTTCACAAATTCAAATACCTCTGCAGTCTGAAATTAATACGAAACCAAATAAAACAACATCTTCACAGGCGATTGATTCTACGTACCAATTCACAGGCGATTGATTCTAGGTACCAATTCACAGGCGATTGATTCTACGGAAATTAATACGAAACCAAATAAAACAACATCTTCAAATTCGATTGATTCTACGTACCAATTCACAGGCGATTGATTCTA
>CM022885.1:38748229-38770672 GCA_012654025.1 Pachypsylla venusta
TCGTATTAAAACAATCATGCCTTTATTCTTAATGAAACCTACAAATACAAAATCAAAAATCTTCCATATCGATTTGTTTGAATCTTACAAAGCAATTGTCAAAGTTATAATGTGATTCATCGAGATTTTATGACTGCAAACTCATCAATGACATCGTCAAAGTCAATTTCTTCAACATAATTTTTAAAATGTATATCGACAAATCTTCGGAATCTTGAAAAAAATCCAACAAAATTATTCAAATTATCTTTCAAAAAGTTTTAGCGTCCCCCACCCCGCCAAAAAAAGCTCATATTAATTATTCAACAGCAAAACGTATTAAAACAATCATGCCTTTATTCTTAGTGAAACCTACAAATACAAAAATCTTCCATATCGATTTGTTTGAATCTTACAAAGCAATTGTCAAAGTTATAATGTGATTCGTCGAGATTTTATGGCTGCAAACTCATCAATGACATCAAAGTCAATTTCTTCAACATAATTTTTAAAATGTATAAAAATGTATATCGACAAATCCTCGGAATCTTGAAAAAATTCCAACAAAATTATTCAAATTATCTTTAAATTTTAATTTCGGTTTTTCGATGTTTATTAACTAACGATTCATCAATTATTATTTAATCCTGATTTTTTATTTATAATAGATATTTTCGTTCGCTCTTATGTAAAAAATGTGTAAATCATGCATAACAAAATATATAATCTAAAAGTATTTTCCAGTTCCCAACTCGAAGGCTAACATCATAACGTACATCAAGCCTATCATGTCTGTTTATGTAAATTTTCTTTCCACTCATGTAAGCGTTTATTAACGCATTCTATGACATTCATGCTGTTTTGAAAATCAAAGTGGCCACGGTCAGAGGGTTCGACTTTTCTTCTTCAATAAAACTTCCCTCTTTGAAAAGCTCATTTTGATATGAGGTTCCTATTTTACTTTCTGTGTCCACCGCGTAATGTTGGTGGAAGGGTTGGGTAGCATATTATGCTACTCTCAGGACGCCCGGACTAGATGTTGACAATCTTTGCCCCTTCCATGTCCTCTAATAGTGGTAAATATTTCAAATTCATGATTGCATGGGGTAGCCACCCCACGTCCTACTGTTTGAAGAGCGTCTTACTACCGCCTATGTCTGATATGAAGCTACCGGAAAGGTTTTGATGTCCCCTGGTTGGAACTGTTATAGTATGCTTCCAAAATCGTCCTGGCGCGTATAAACGGCCATCGTCAAGACTAATATCATTTAAAAAATGTGTTCCCGGTATTCTTTTTTTTAGTCCCCCTGTGGGTAGGGGGACTTAAAAAGAATACTTCCAAGGCATTCAAGTCCATTCTAGTCGTAAAAGGCGGTTAAAACAAGGATCGGAAACGATATCTTTTCCATTACCCATGCAGAAAGCAAAGAGAAGCTACTGCATTATGCGTAAGGATTCTTAAGTATTGCAAATCAGCCCCATGGCTGTTAACCCATCGTGATGATGTTTGCCGTAATACGAGATGGATTGCCAGAAATTATGACTTCACTTAGAATAATTAAAGTACTAACTAACCTTATTTCGAGCAACATCAAAAATTCCTTTCCACCAATCACTGCTGGAGCCAGAGTCTGGCGTGACATCTTTTTCTTTGTTGGCGATATCTTCTTGATTTCTGAACAAAACAAACATAGTTATCGTAACTTAACCCATTCGGATTATGGTAATTTATACTTATAAAACGCAAAGCCCAGTTGGTATACTGACTGACTGATAATCAATGTAGCTCCACGATGGCTAAACCTAGAGACTTGAGACTTCTAAGCACACAGATCCCTTTTAGTATGTAGGTGCGTAATAAGAAAGGAAAAAGCAAGTTGCCGGCCAAAAATGACTCTTTTTAGCGGGTCTTTTTGTATTTTTTTTCTGGGCAAACTAAAGGAGATAACGAAAAATGACCGAGAATGGACCCCCCAAAAATAGTATATAGTGACTCCATTAAAATTATAAAATATGAAATTTTACCGTTTCTCTCCGATTTATGGACGGTTTTCACCACCAAAAAAATCGAAATTGAGAAGAAGTACCACTTTGGGATGAGCGAGAAAGCTGAAACTTACTACGAAAGTGTTCGTTCCCCAGTGCAAAAAGTAATATCCTTGAATAAAATATTGAATTTTCTAAATAGGAGCCATGCTTTTCCTAGGGGTCTGTTCCACCTTGAGAATATTTAATGTCGCGATCTCCAAATTGTTGTTGAATTTCATAACCGTAGCGAAGCACGGGCAAACAGCTAGTACATATTATAAAAGAAAGTCCCCCGTCCCGACTGCCTGTACGCAATAAACTCAAAAAATACTAAACGGGTTTTCATGCGATTTTCACCAAAGGACAGATTGATTCATGAGGAAGGTTTAGGTGTACGATGAACTCCCGTGTAAGTAATCGTTTTCGAGTTACGGGCGATTTTTCGATATTTGCCCAATTTTTTTTCCAAATTTTCCGAATTTCGACCGATATCTGAAATTTTGTTGCAACAACACATCAACTCGAGAAAGTTTTAGGTGATCTCTCAATACTTCATTTAGGATAAAATTATGACTAGCCATTCCAGGGTTAGAATTCGAATCTGGAATCGGGCAAAATCAAATTTAGAAAATACTAATTGTTTAGCCAATAGGTTAAGAGATATAAAAAAATTGGAAATGAATCCCCCAAAACCATAGGCTAAGACCTCAGAAAAATTTATTAGAATTCAAAACTCTCCAATCGTTTTCGAGTTACAATCAATTTTCCAATTTTTCTAAAGCGCCAAGCGAAGCGGACGTACCCTGCCAGTAAACAATAAATAAAAATGCTGAGTCTTAGCCAATTGCTCAGCCAAAAACGTGTTATCGAGCCGTCTGCAAAGTTAAAAAATTTAATGAAACAGAGAGTCTCTTATGGGAAAAGAAACAGCTCGAATAGTAGCGAGTTAAGTCTTTACATGGTTCCATCCACTGTAAAGGATTTATGATTGGTTTAGTCCCAACCAACCAGCCGTTTCCAAGATATGCACACCCATACAATGGCATGCTTCTGAAATCATCAGATCTTTGAGATACACATGTCTCCCTCTATTGGAAGATTTACGCTTCATAACGTGATATGGAATAAAATTCATTGTATTAGCTCGCCTTTGGACTAGAGGTTAGCTCCCACTAGTACAGGTTAATGGAACCTCGTCCACTGTAAACGTTATGTGTTATACGTGGATGAGGTTCCATTTACCAACATTCATTAGGATCAGTCGCTCGTACATAGTAGCTCACGTTCCTATGTACGTGAGCTACTTTGAAATCATCAAATCTTTGAGATACACACTACTCTTAGAAGGAATTCTGTGTCCAGATGAAATTGATGGGAAATAATCATGGGATTACGCTTACGGTCTTCAAGAAACATTTATGGAAAATTTGACGCACCGACCTAATCTTTAGCTAAGGCCTGTTGAAACTGTTTAGATAAGGTTTGACGCACCGACCCAAACTTTAGCTAAGGCCTGTTGAAACTGTATAGAGAAGGTTTGACGTGCCGAACCTATCTTAAGCTACGGCCCTGCTGAAACTTTTAGGGAAGGTTTAGCTACAATCTTGATGAATCATATAGGGAAGATTTTAAGCACCGGCTCATCTTTAACTACGACGTTACAAAGAAAATCTAGAACAAAATATCAAAGCTGAAATAAAATTTTAATTGAGATGAAAACGCATTTGGTTAGAATAAATAAATATTCAGTTATTGAGATAAATACAAAAATAGAAGTCCACATTGTGGCACCTACCATCTCATCTCACCTAGCAATGACCATAACACCACACCATTACAAATAAACTACCCCTAATATTAAATAATGAAATCAGTACAATGGGCGATGGTTTATGGTAAAAGCAAGACTGACACACCTACCATCTCATCTCACCTAGCACTGACCATAACACCACACCAGTACAAATAAACTACCTCCAATATTAAATAATGAAATCAGTACAATGGGCGATGGTCTATGGTTAAAGCAAGACTGACACACCTACCATCTCATCTCACCCAGCACTGACAATAACACCACACCATTACAAATAAACTACCCCTAATATTAAATAATGATATCAGTACAATGGGAGATGGTTCATAGTTAATGCAAGATTGATGCACATACCACTACACCCACCCAAAACTGACCATAAGGCGGGGTACACACCAGAGAAAAAACATAAATATCGGACAATATTTTATCCCAAGTAATTTTTATCGCGTCCACAATTCGCAAAAAATTAGGCTAACCCCTAAGAAATACACTTGAGTCGCTCAGACCAGGCTGATAGCAACTTGCATCAGCGGATAATTATCGCAAGCGATATTTCATGCTGGTTTCTTATTCTTATCCAGCTTTCTTCTTTTTCCAATAAGCTATGAACTCATTCTTTTCATTTACTGAGGCACTTGTTGAGATTTTAATAAATTGTTCTTTTCAAAGAAAGAAAACCTTTAGGACACTTGGTAGAACTATCAAATACGAGAAATGAAAATGATAAAAACACTTTAATGGTAGAACATAAAGCATAAAGTCAAGTGTTTTTTTATAATTTTCATTTCTTGTATTATTCTTATGTATTTATTGTGCAAAATGAATGTACCATATACATAATAGATCGATGAATGTAGCCACCGAAAGCGGTTCCGGGGCCCGACTTTCTATTAAAAAAAATAATAATAATATTTTTTTAAAAAAAGGTAGGTACTTTAAGAGGTTTAATACGAGAACTTGCCTTGTGCAATAATTTCGAGTTTGAACACTAAGAAAAGCAAACATTAGAGATGCCTAGATAGAAGTAATACATTGATAGTTTAAATAATTGCCATCTTTCTGACAGAATCGTTGCTAGTTTCCTGTAAACTGATTGAGTCCTGGAGTACTGGTCAGCATACACGCTTCGTATACAACATTTGGACATTACTAGTAAGGACACCATCCGCGCATGCGTCTGTAACGTGTGTTCTATACCTCGTAATAGATCATTTGTTTTCAATATTAATAGAACTTGTCTGTTCACTCGAGTTAGAATATCAGAAATTTCCGGAATTAAGTTTGGTACATCTCTTTGAAAAAGTTCTTTTTCATTTTCAGTAAATTTAGTTTTCTCTAATCCTGCTTCGATTGCGTTCCACGAACGTCCTGACACCATACAAGCAAACAATCCATACATATCTCCAACACCAAGTGCTGTGCAGTGAGTTTTCATGGCTACTTTGTCTTTATTCAATATTGATAGCCAAAGTTTTGCATACTCGGTTCTGAAATCATCTGTAAGCGTGGCATAAAGACCATGATCTAACAATATGAGCTCAGTTGTGTTGGTATTTGTATTCTTTCGTACTAAGATATTTCCCGGATGAGGGTCACTGTGTACAAATCCAGAATTAAAAATCATTTCCGAATAGAGCTGGCCAAGTTTATCAGAAATATCAAATACATCAATTTTGTGTTGTGTAATATAATTCAAATCATTGACCTGACCACCTTCAAGGAAATCCATAACCAACACACGTGATGTGCAAAGATCAGAATGTACTTGAGGAATCTTCAACCAAGGGAAATGCACAAACATTTTGGTAACTTTTTCTATATTTTCAGCTTCTTCTATAAAATTTAATTCTCTTGGTATATTTCGTTTGGTTTCATCTACCAGCCAAAGAAATTTGAAATCAGGAAACACCCATGCTACGATATGAACCAATGCTTCCATACACATTATATCAATCTTAGCATTATCCCTTACATTTCTATGTTGTACTTTCAGTGCGACAATTTCTCCATTGTGCAGAGTTGCTTTATGAACTTGTGCAAGTGATGCGGCCCCCATTGGAGTTTCTTCAATATGACTAAATATTTCACTCGGATTTCTTCCAAAATCTTCTCTCAACACTTGCAAGATATCTTTCATTGGAGATATTGGAGCTTTGCTATGCAGAACTTTCATAGTGTCCACATACTCCTTTGGCAAGAGATACTCTAAGGCTCCAATATGTTGACCAACTTTTATATACACCCCTTTATTTAGTTTACATAATTCTAATAATTTCTCTGCAGCTTCTGTGTGAACTTTTGATCTTAATATTTTAAATTCTTTAGATTTTGAATCTGGAGTTTCATTATGATAAAGTGATTTTTTATAAATATAAGCTATATCAAACACACAGGTAGCCGCTCTTACCAATCGTATGGCTAACAATGAGTTCACATCATAGTTGTTCTTATGCAGCAGTAACCCCGATCCACCAATGATTGAGCCTGCACCAAGGCTATATTTGATGACTCTCGCAGTAAATAGTTTGTTCATGATTTGATCTTGTTAAAGTTACCCTCTGCGAATCAGTGAAGAAATAATCTTGGGTAAGCAAAGGTTTACAAAAACATTGAACATATCCAGCATAGCTCAGGGAAAGCTCCTTGTAGGTAGTCAAATATTGTATTTTTCAAAATAAAAATTCTAGTCTCCATTTCCAAAGTTCGTTTTTTTTAATGCTTTCATATTCCAATGATGTTGTAGTAGCAATTTTTTTTTTCGAAATCAACTATTCTTCCCATTTATAGATTCATACTTTTAAAAAAAGCTAGAAACAGATTTATGTATGAGTTTACCGAAAAGATTTTATTGGCTTTTGGATGAAACAAAGATGGTATGCGTTCCAGGTCGTCCCAGAACGTAGAAACATCCATCGTGAGGACGAAATAGCTCTAATACTTTCTTTTGAAGGAGAACTCATTTTGATATAAACTCTCTTTTCATATTTTTTTTTTTTTTTAATGGAACAAATTATAAATATTAAATTGGTATTCATATCATCCAGAGGAAACATTGGGGTCCAGGAAAATCAAATACTGAAATTTATGATGATGCGTAGATGAGGAATTCTTTTATTCTTAATGCGAATATAAACGGCAATTTTGGATAATCAATGCAATGTTTTCCATTTTATAGAGAATCTCTCAAACATATCTTCCGATGTTATCTCAATGTCATAATTTACTTCGAGAAGAACCAACCCGTTAAGTCTTTTCTGCAGCATTGTACTCCTGATCCAAGTTTTGAGTCGATCCAAAGAAGAAATATAAAATTCAGCGCTAGCATTTATGGCTGATAAAATCTCCAGAAATCTTTTAGGGAGGAACTGTCCTTGAATAACATGTTAATTATAAGTGTTTAAAAAATATTTACTTTTAAAAATTAATTAAAACAAAACATTTACCAAAAACACTATTTAGAAGTCTAATAATGGCTTTGGATAAATACTTTTTTATAAAAATCTTATAATATTCAAAATAAATAAAGAATTGAATTGCAATAAAAAAAAATAGTTTCCGGTCAACCTCCATCTTTCGACTCGACAGACTCGAAACTAGTTTCTTTATAAATAATGTTTTAGATAAGTATTTAAATTTAATTTTAAAAGTAAATAGGATCTCTCCAGTGAGGTCTAATTTTCAAGAGAATTGCTAGTAATGATAAGGATGTTAGTTTGATGTTGGTTTCATTACTTTGTAACTAAAATGCGGACAGCTCTGGGACCCATTTGAAGATAAACTAAGACAAAAGAAGACAACTCATCAATAAATGAAAAAATAGTAATTTCTTTGTAGTACACTCTTGTGAGTGTTTCACGATGTTTAAGTGTTCATTACAGCGTTACAGGGATTTTTTCATTTCCTCTACTTCAAATATCTCCTGTACTGATTCTACGATATAACGCTGTCACTTGCCTTTCCCTTGACTACTGGAGTTATACCTTGTAATGCTAATACATTAATGATGTCCACAAAAATAGTGACATAATATTTTTTTTTAAAAAATGAATGAATTAATATTAAATTGCAATTTATAATAAAACGGTCCCCTGGTCCAAATGAAATCAGACAGTCAAGGTTTTACTGTAATTCAACCGAGACTTCTATTGAAAAATAATTTAATCCAACTTACGTTTGATTCGTCTGATCTAATTGATCTGTCATACTTAATCAAAAAAAATGATGAAATTTAATCACTCTATAAAGTGGAAGAGAAATTTTAAATCTAAAACGCAATACTCAGATCCATTCTGTCTAAGTAACTAATTAATATTTTAATATTGTTGATTAATAATGAATTAAATATTACAATAAAAAAAATTCTACCACATATTAATATTTTTGAGTTGATAATTGATATTGTTTTTGATAAAAATACAATGTTGTCATGTTTCTTTTTATCACAAAGTTGTTACAGGGGAAAATATTATTTTGGTCGCAAACAATAAACTTTGTAGGTATTCGCTAAAATGAATAAAAAATCCGATTTTTGACAGTAATTTGTTTGAATGGTCTGGTTTAGTAGATTTTATATCAAATAGTTTTTCTACCAATTACGGCTCTTGAGATACAGGGCGGAGTACATTAACATTTTTTAGAACGGCCGGCTCCATGTCTCGAGAACGATAAGGGATCGCGCAAAATAAAATTTCGAAAATACATCGAAAAGTAGATAGAATAGACCCCCCCCCAAAAAAAAAAAAAAAATAATAATAACTATAGACTGAATCCCCAGAAATATTATCAGAATCGAAAAATGTCGAGCCGTTACAGCCGATTTTCAATTTTTGTATGAAATTTAGAAAATATTAATTGTCTAGCCAAAACGGTAAGAAATTAGAGGAATCCCCCCCCCCTCCAAAAACCATAGACTGAGACCCCAGAAATATTTTCAGCATTCAAAACTGTTATTTCGTTTTCGAGTTACGGCCCATTTTCCGATTTTTGTATGGACATCCCCACCTACCCTATTCATAAGCCAGCTCTTTACATATTATTTGATGAGTATTTTTTTCTCTCCTATCTCCGTTAGGGTCCATTTCTGACCCCAATATGTATAGAGTTTACCCATCCTTATTTAAACCAAGGAACTTGTGGTTTCAATATTCGTATTAATTTCTGAATCACCCTGTCATCAAAGAATAGGATACTTTTTCATGTACAGGGTGCGGCAGAATAACCTGACGAGTTTAATATGTTCACTATCAAGTCATAACTTGTCGTAGATTGTTGATGTTTGTGTCAATTTCTTCCCAACTGAAGGTGGTTTAGTTAAAACTGCAGTCGTGGATTTCTGAGCAGAGTGCATTTGCTGAAGAGATATTTTTTTTCCAAAGTGGTGATTCACTGGCCATTACTCAGAGAAAGTTTCATACTACTTAATTAGATAACGAGAGAAGGTTCCTACTTCCTACACACAATACCATTCCGAAATGGGTCCAAAATTTCAGAGAGACTAGACTGGTTCTGCATTGATAAAGAAGCCTTTGGGCAGAACAAGAACTGTTAGAACACATGGAAACGTCGAAGCTGTACGACATGCAATACAACAGAGTCGAGATTTGACTAACATTGTTCTTTCAAATGAAATAAAAATTGTTGTTCTATCTTAGAAATTGTATTTGTAGCATCATTTTTAAAATCGTCAGGTTTTCCTGGATCACCCTGTAATATATTTACATAAGAATCTTCAATTGCAAGTGTTTAAGCTTAATCTCTAAAAGAGAAGGACCAATGCATACATTGACCCAACGATTGAAAATACAATGGCTATTGCGACCAGTTTATCCCACTTGGTCGGTATTGCTGTATCAATTGCATTTGTGTCCACATCAATTACCGTTTGGTTGTCAGCACGCGTCTTATAGACAACTATTTGTTTTTGGTCTAACGAGTCCTTTTCGCTGACAATAAGTTGCTTTGCTTCATAAACATTTACTGTATTTTCTATTATGGGTTGTTCTATTTGTTTCAGCCATGACTTCTTCTTTATTGAAACGATTCCATGAGTGTCTCCTTCAAAAATATCAATGTCAGTGTTTTCATTTTCAACTACCCCTTCTTTATAGATTACTATTTGGTTTTCTTCAATGGAATCTATTTCGCTGGCAATAAGTTGCTCTACTTCATAAACATTCATTGTATTGTCTATTATAGGTTGTTCTATTTGTCTCAGCCATGGCTTCTTCTTTATTGAAACAATTCCATGAGTGTCTCCTTCAGAAATATCAATGTCAGTGTTTTCATTTTCAACTACCCCTTCTTTATAGATTACTATTTGGTTTTCTTCAATGGAATCTATTTCGCTGGCAATAAGTTGCTTTGCTTCATAAACATTCATTGTATTGTCTATTATAGGTTGTTGTTCTATTTGTTTCAGCCATGACTTCTTCTTTATTGAAACAATTCCATGAGTGTCTCCTTCAAAAATATCAATGTCAGTGTTTTCATTTTCAACTACCCCTTCTTGATAGATTACTATTTGGTTTTCTTCAATAGAATCTATTTCGCTGACAATAAGTTGCTTTGCTTCATAAACATTCGTTGTATTGTCTATTATAGGTTGTTGTTCCATTTGTCTCAGCCATGCTTTCTTCTTTAATGAAACAATTCCATGAATGTCTACTTCAAAAATATCAATATCAGTGTTTTCATTTTCAACCACCCCTTCTTTACAGATTTCTATTTGGTTTTCTTCAATAGAATCTATTTCGCTAGCAATAAGCTGTATTGCTTCCTGGACATCCATAGTAAACACCAACTTGGGTTCTTCTCTTTTTGTTAATACGTGTCCCTGTTTAACCATTCTATGACTATTTCAAGAAGATTGTTCCGCTGTTGATCTCGTCACAGACTTGAGTGACTCGCACAATTTCACTAATTCTATGAAAACCTGAAATCATACAATTCATAAATATACGAAGGGTGTTATGACAAATAAATGAAATAAAAATAGTATTTCTTCCACCATCGATTAAATATTAATCTGTGTAATTTCGGGGTGGAGAACTAGGGTTTCCCTAACTGCAGCATTGTAGGATTTTCCTCACTGCAGAATTTTAGGATTTTCCTAACTGCAGCATTGTAGGATTTTCCTTACTGCAGCATTGTAGGATTTTCCTCACTGCAGCATTGTAGGATTTTCCTTACAGCAGCATTGTAGGATTTTCCTTACTGCAGCATTGTAGGATTTTCCTCACTCCAGCATTTTAAGATTTTCCTTACTGCAGCATTGTAAGATTTTCCTCACTCCAGCATTTTAGGATTTTCCTTACTGCAGCATTGTAGGATTTTCCTCAGTGCAGCATTTTAGGATTTTCCTCACTGCAGTATTTTAGGATTTTCCTCATTGTAGTATTGTTTGAATTTCCTTACAGCAGCATTATAGAATTTTCCCCACTGCATTATTGTTGAGATTTTCCTTACTGCAGCATTGTAGGATTATCAATCCGAAAACAGAATATACCGTTGGCGGTTACAGACTTGAAATTTGGTAAGTGGGTCTCATTTTCTTCTCCTTCGCCACCAGTACACCGCACATCATGAAGGTCACCTCAAATTGCACTATGTACTAAATTTCATAAAAATTGGTCAACGCTAAGTGACCATCATGAGGTAGGAAATGCGGTGTACAGGATATTTCCAGGGAGACGTCGAAAAAAAGGATTTTTTTAGACGTCTCCGTGGCAGAGTGTCCAATTGTCCATCACACTCAGCTTGTACCAGGGAGGTTCGAATGCTCGTCGGGTTTTCTACTTGGTCTGGTTGTGTTTGGGGGGGACTCAGCCTCCTGAGTAAAAATTGAATGGCTATGGTAATAGCAGCAAGTGGTACCATTGTAAGGTAATTTTTAGTAAAGTACTTTACTAAAAAGTGCCTGGTGTATTATATTTATTGTTAAAAAAAATACGTTGTAATGCTATGATGACTACAAAATTGTGATATAATAACACAAAGAAATATACATTTACGTTTTGGTTTATTATTTTCAATAATAAACCTTTGGAATCGTCACGAAAAAAAGAGAATGGTAAGAGCTAGAGATTTGACAATTGGTATGTATGTGTATGTCAAATTTGGGGTCTCAGTAAGCTCCGAAAACTTTGGGTGCAATCAAATATACCGCTGACGGTTTTTACGGCATTTTATCGGTTTTCATTAATCCTGTTTAAAAATGGTAAGAGCCAGAGATTTGAAATTTGGTATGTAGGTATGTCAAATATAGGATCTAATTACACCCCAGGATTTTTTTTTGGGGGGGGGGGGGATGTNAGGTATTTTTTTAGCCAGTAAAATAATAAACTCAGGTGTCACAACGGCAGAGTTTTTTTAATTTTGTTTCATTTTTGGAAACGTTTTTTTTTTCTATAGATAGGAAATTGTATATGTACCTATATATAATTGCAACAAGAGTTGCGTATGTAGGTACAGCTTAAAAAAAATGAAACGTGTCTAATATATTAAATTTTGAGGGAGCAGGGTTGATTTTTTTGGCCAGTAAAATAATAAACCCATGTTTTTCATTGGCAGAGTTTTTCCTTTATAGAGATTATAAAAGGTGCTTCAATAAGAAAGCAGAATTTAAATTGGTCAAAAATTAACTTTATTTAAAAGAAAAAAACACAAAAAGCATATTATTGTCTCCTCAAGACTTCGAGGTGTGAAAAACAAATTTCGTATATAGGTCCCAGCTGGGCTCTTTGGTCCCAGCTGGACAATTGTGTCCCGAAACTTTTGGATGCAATAAAATATACCGCTTTTCAGCGGTTTTCATTAATCCTGTCCAAAAAGAGAATGGTAAGAGACAGAGGCTTGGTAGGTATGTACGTCAAATTTAGAGTCTAATTACGCCTAAGATTTTTTTTTTTTTTGGGGGGGATNTTGGGGGGGGGGGGTATATTCGTATAATATATTCGTGATCTAAATTCCTCTTTGGGCCTAATGAGCCCCTGCACCTATGGGGGAGGGGTATTGTTTAGACCAGTAAAATAATAAAACCATGTGTCACATTGGCAGAGTTTTTGACTTAATGAAGCCCATAGGAAGAAGTCATAAGGTGTTAAGTTACATGATCGAGGGGGGTAGGTTTGAACTCCTCGCAGCAAGATTACTCTGTTTCTCATGGATAGGGCTGGCAGAGGGGACCATATGCCTGACACACATAAACCTCGTAGTCTCATTAAGACAACGATATGCTTTTTGTACCTTTTTCAAAAAAATGAAGTTAATTTTTTGACCAATTTAAATCCGGCATTCTTCTTGAAACACCCTATACAAAAGCTTACCAAACTTCAGTGAAGGATTTTTTTATTTTTTTTTCTAAATATATCAACCAGATAAATATGAATCGAGAAATAAAATTTGAATTAAAATACAAAATGACAGATGCTTGTCGATTATTTATTCACGATGCACAATACTTACAGCAATAATTAAAAGGAACCAATCAGAATGTCGCACTAGCCGGAACAAAGAACTTCCGTTTAGTCACGTTTTTCTGAGATTTCTTTTTTGACCAAATGGAATTTTGATTCCTTCCTTTTGAGTTTTCTTGATCAATATTGCGTTTTTCTTACGTTTGATATATTACCCATTATATCAAACATAAATTGGCCCCTAAATTTGATTCATATTACCTAAAATTATGTTTTTATGAATCCTGACACTCCCATCTTTTAAATATTTGGCGGCAATTGAAATACTTAACCTAAACTACACTAGAGAGTCTAATAGAGCGCATTGCATTGTGTGATGAATCACGGTACAATGAATGACTCTAGGCACTACCTAAATAAAAAAATCGGGGAGGTCAGAGTCGGATTAACAATGTGATAGATGTGGCAACTACCAAGAGCCTCGCGTACGCTAGCACTAGAATATTTAAGAAGCTACCACAGAAGCTTGGGAGAGTGGTATGTACAATAAAGTATGTTTATGAAGCCATTACTAGGACCGGTTTAAGGTGGAAATGAAGGATGCGGCTGCAGACGGTGGGAAAATCCGAAAGGCGCGAAAGAGGTAAAAGAAAAAAAAAAAAAATATGCGGAGGTAAAAAAAAAACCTAATTCAATGTCATCAGTCAAACTTTTGAACAAAACAAAGTAAAGAAAAGACATCTTATAATATGGAATAGAAAAAATGCACTCCCCAAAGTGGCACCATAGCGTCCCGATACCAAAATTATACCAATATTAAAAAGAAACTCGGCCAATATGACACATGGGTTAATTATTTTATTGGATAAAAAAATACACTCCCCCTGGGGGGGGGGGGAATCAGANTTGACAGACCCTAAATTTGACATACATACCAAATTTCAAGTCTCTGGCTCTTACCATTCTCTTTTTAGACAGGATTAATGAAAACTTCTAGAAAGCGGTAAAAATCACCAGCGGTATATTTGATTGCACCCAAAAGTTTCGAAGCATATTGAGACCCCAAATATGATATACATACCAAATTTCAAAGCTCTAGCTCTTACCATTCTTTTTTTAGACAGCAATACTGAAAACCGCTATCCAAATCGGTCAACGCTAAGTGGCAAAAGTGCCCATTACGGTGGACAAACGATTTTTTTTTTTATTCGATTTTTGGATTCTACGTACCGTGAAACGTAAAATATCAAATTCTGAGGGTGCTTTCAACGTTTCGCCAGGGGCTTAAGAGGCACGGCCATTCTGACAATTTAGTATTTCCTAAATTTTTGCTTTGATTTGATATGTTGTCGCGACAAAATTTAAGATATCGGACCGTGACAGTCCGATTTTGGTGAATAAATTAGAAATTTGGCCGTAACTCCAAAAAGGTTTGACATATTTTAGTTCTGATAATTTTACTGGGATTTTAGAATAAGATTTTTGGGGACTCCATTCCAATCAATTTTGCGCTGTTACCGTTTGAGCTGTGGTAACAAATTTCTTATTTATATATTTAGATAATATTATATCGACAATCGGCATCCTTAGTCTAGTGCAGCTTTCATTGGTTTCGGTAAAGACTAGTTTATGTTTTTTTTTAAAAAAAAAAATTCATACGTCCCATTATCAGAGGCGCCAGGATATTGGTCGCATCCACTAGAAAATTGTCTAGGACCGGTCTTGGCCATTTCACATGATTACATATTATGAAGCCAGCATAATATGGCACAATGTGAACAAAAATGAAATCAAAACAGCATCGGAAACAGAATTTGTAAATTAGAATTTATTTAGAAAAAAATACATTTGAACATCATATGCAAAGTATACATATACATTTCTTATACAAAATAAGCTACCAGCTAGACATGGCTCTAGTTTCTAGGAAATAAGCTACTGGCTAGACATGACTTAAGTTCCTAGGAAATAAGCTACTGGCTATACATTGCTCTAGTTTCTAGGAAATAAGCTACTGGCTAGACATTGCTCTAGTTTCTAGGAAAGAAGCTACCGGCTAGTAATGGCTCTAGTTAGAGCTTAATAAATAAGCTACTAGTTTCTAGGAAATAAGCTACTGGCTAGACATGACTTTAGTTCCTAGGAAATAAGCTACTGGCTAGACATTGCTCTAGTTCCTAGGAAATAAGCTACCGGCTAGTAATGGCCCTAGTTAGAGCTTAATAAAGACATTACTGGCTAGACATTGCTCTAGTTTCTAGGAAATAAGCTACTGGCTAGACATTGCTCTAGTTCCTAGAAATAAGCTACCGGCTAGTAATGGCTCTAGTTAGAGCTTAATAAATAAGCTACTGGTTAGACATCGCTCTAGTTCCTAGAAAATAAGAGAATTCTTTTTTTTTTTTTTTTAAATAAATTGACAACACGTGTTATTTCAAAATACAAATAAATAAATCTTTGAACAAAACTGAGTAAAAGTAAGCACTATATCAGCTGTACATTTGTTTTCTAAAACATGTACAGTTGAATCCCGTACTATATCACATTTTACCAAAAGAAAACATTTCATGTGTTTTCTAAAACATGTACAGTTAAATCCCGCTAATTCAAGTCCCGATAAACGGTCTTTACTGTCTATGATAAAAAAAACTCTGCCAATGTGACACATGGGTTTATTATTTTTCTGGCAAAAAAAATTTTTTTGCGGTGTACCTCCCAAAAAAATTGAGGGGGGTTTCTCGTGACGATTCCAAATCTGGGTTGTAATTAGACCCTAAATTGGACATACCTACCAAATTTGAAGTCTCTGGACCATTCTCTTTTTAGACAGGATTAATGAAAACCGCTTTAAAGTGGTAAAAACATCCAGCGTTATATTTGATTGAACCCAAAAGTTTCGGGGCACAATTAGAGCCCGGATGGGACCTATATACCAAATTTCATCCAAATCGATCAACGTTAAGTGGCAAAAGTGCCCATCACGGCGTACGGCGGACAAACGGATTTTTTTTATTCGATTTTNTTTTTTTTATCCGATTTTTGGATTCTACGTACCTTGAAACGTATAATATCAAATTTTGAGGGGAGGGGTAATTTTTTTCCGTGACGATTCCAAAGGTTCATTATTGAAAATAATAAACCAAAAATTGTCACTTTGGGTTTAAATTTGCTATCACCATTTCCCATCCGGGTTTTCTTCCCCTCAGTCAGATAGGAGTCGAGTTCCTGCTCTGAAACCACATCCAGACTACCACCCCTGAACCAAGGGATAATCAAGAAGTTCAAGGTGTTCGTTCCACAGTCAAGAAGTTGTCCAAAAGGTTTTAAGAGCCATCGAGGAAGGAATTTCCAATATTTTGATTTTTGATTTCTTATAATTCGGAATCTCGATCAATCGAAACTCTCAAAAAATTTAAAATAATGTCCCGGTCCCTTAAATTTAGAATCAGCGGGATTCTACTGTATTAAAAAAATAAAACAAAGCGCAACATTTTCAAAAATATCAGACGGCTAGGAGTGACGGACACTTTTGTTTAACTTCATAATAGCTTTTGAAAAACTTGAATTAGATTATTATACAAGGTGTCCAAGAACATGTAATCCTTTTACATTTTTTTGGGGACACCCTGTATCATACGATAGACGAGGTTAATGCCTGAGACATTTTCTACCAACTAATCTTTAGAGCTCTATTTTTATGTTGTTTAATGAGGAAATAAAAAACACGAAAAAAAAAAAAATACTCCCGCCCCCAATTTATTTGTATCCCATAATCTTTTCACCGGGTCTTTGAGAAAACCCTGGGCCTGTGGGGAGGCGTTCCCCATCCTCTCGTTGGGCCTAAGATCATTCAATTATTGTTCTTATTTCAAATTCTACTTCAAGTTAGAAAAAGTTAATAACAAAATATCGATTATTTTCCAGGTCCTCTGTTACGCATCCGGCAAATATATTCTTAGAACTGCTTAAAAATAAACAAAATATTACACTAAGGAAAGGAAGTTTTCACTTGAAATAAATGCCAATGTTTAATACATTTTTGTCAATAAGAATCTTGAAAACTGTCTATCTTAAAATATATAAAATTGACAATATTGATTTAGAATTTCAATAATTCAAATCAAACACTATTTATTTTTATTTATTTATAATTTATAAAGGTACAATTGACAATTAATTTTAATCTATAACAAATTGTACCCGGTGTTGATCAGATTAAAGAAATGATCAGTTAACATTTTATAACAATAAAATGTCCAGATTTAAGTCGCACGTAGCTTCCTTTCTCAGGTCCAAACCTTTCTCCCAGCAATTGAAGAAATCAACCCCTTGGGCCGAAATACAGTTAGCTCTAGACAATACAGATAGGGGTCAGGGCAAGATAGGTGGAGCAGATTGAATGAAGGAAATGATAATCTGGTAGGACGCAATTTTACAATAAGATTCATGTTGGATAAAAGCGATGGTGCCTCAGCATGATTATGAATGACATTGAAAACAAATTTAGCTGCAATAAGATCTCTCCGATCGCTCAATCTATCAATATTTAACAACAAGCGGATATTATCATAAGAGTAAAGAAAGCGTCCATGCCAATATCTAGCATAGAATAAACCCAAAAATCTTTTTAGTTTTCCACTGATAATAGAACAGTATTCCAGCTTAGTGCGAACGAATACAAAGAAGAACATAATTATCAGCTTTTTAGAATTGAAATTTCCACATAATTTATTTATTAAACCAAATCGAGATAAAGCACTAGATACTGTATGAGAGGTATTTAAATTAAACAGAAGCTTAGAATCAAGAACTACACCCAAATCTCTTATGCTATTAACACGGGGTATCTGGGATGTACCAAAATAATAGTTGACCAGATGTACGTCCCTCTTCCTACTAAAAGTAATGAGCTGGGCTTTAGAAGAGTTGACGGAAAGATAATTTAATGAAAACCATTTTAAAAGAAGATTTATGGTACTTTGGAGTCTGGCCTGATTGATGTGAGGGCTGTGGTATTGTAACAGACAACCCCTCATACATAGGTACATGTACATACATACAAAATTCTGATTTATATATTAAGATAACCTGCACAGGACGTACGTTTTAGTTTATTATGTCGGCCAAAAAAAAGCAGAAAGACAGTGCCGACAGTCGTTATTAGAGGTAAATTGTTGTTGTTTGTTCATTTTTTTTTAGCAGAAAATATTTCACGAGCCGCAATTTTAAAATTGTGCAGGAATAATCAAATGTCTAATAATTTATTTATAATAGAAAATAGATATCGAAAATATTTTATATAATTTGTTTCCGTTAAAACATAAAATTAGTCACTTTCTATTAATCACAAAAACACGAGAAATGCATCAAAATGAATGGAAAATATTGCAGACGAGGAAAAAAATTTATTAGCGAAACATAAAAGAATAAATAAAATTTAAAATACTAAAAGTATACTAGCTGCAATATAGAGGTATTGTTGTCCACAAAAAATCTATTAATAAATGCGCTTTCACTAGCGCAAGCACTGTCACAACTATAAGTTGTGATAGCGTTTGCATCGTTCGATCATATTTCTGGTCAGATGATGACAGTCTGAGCACTGTTATCATCTGATCAGAAATATGATAGAACTAAGGAAGTATTCAATTTAGCCACCGAGGGAAGCAAACCAGGTTCATTAGGTGACGGTCCTAAGCCCGTGTAAATACAGAAGGTTTGGTGTTAGGAAGGGGATCCAGCCTTTAAGAAAACTGTGCTTCAAACTAAAGATAAGAAATCATCAGCAAAAAGCAAGTTTTTACCCAGTTTCTATGGATACTATGAGAAATAAGCTAGGGGTACCAAGCCAGTAAATAGTTACAGCTAAAGAGAGTAGGTACCGAACAAAGTGATAAAATAACATTTTAACTTTTTTTTTAAACCAATAAAAGAAATAAAAAATACCTATGTCAAAGAAGAAAATAAAAATGTTTCAGAATAGGCCTGTTTTTTTATTTTACTTATTCCAAAATTTTAAAAAAATGAACTTCTGAGGAAAAAATAGGGGAAATTTACTTAAACTATTTAAACATATTTAAGGTCAAATCCAATTCTAGAGGCACACAAAATTTCTCTCTTCTCCAAGATTTAACTTATTTTATATCAGTATTTGTTGGGTTTTTTAATTTTTTTTAAAAAAAATGAATTAAAAAGTGGTGGGGGTCTTGTTTCTCTTTGTCTACAGAACAAGCAAAGGGAAATGAGAAAAAAGTGGAAACTTTGAGAGAAATAAGTAAAAAAAAAAAAACACGCTTAATATAAAAAAAATCGCGAACTTTTACAAAAATAAACATTTGCTTTGAATAAAGGAAACAAATATACCTAAATATTTAGTTGCAAAAATATTTGTTTTTGTTTAAATTCTGTTTATGGTTAGACATTTGAATTCGAGTTGGTCTTCCCACAAAAAAAGGCTCCGAGGTCATGTTAATCCTGAAGCCCATGTGGGTGTCCGCGTGGGTTCACGCCCTCGTAATGTTGGCTATTTTTCCGGCCCAATCCAGGCTGGGTGGGGTCAGCAAGTTTCCAGCGAATGGAGGATAAAGCCCTCGTCTCGAATGACCAATAGAATAGATGTTTGAGAGAAGTTAAGCCAAATTTAAAAAAAAATTGAGGTCTTTTCATAAAAAGTCGTTAAAGTCAAGTGAAGATATAGTATCTGTCTTATTAAAATGTTGTTTTTTCAAAAATTTCTTAAAAAATCAGAATTCTTTCAAAAGTTACTAGGTATACCATTTCCTTTAAACAAAATATAAAATCAAATAAGTCTATATAAATAATTTGTACATTGTTTGAACATATTGTGGAACGATAACATAACACACTCAACTGCTATCTGCAGAGGAGATATTGTGATTCATAACTTGCGCAGATCCAAAACAAATACCTGAAACAAAACAAAAATAGAGTTCCTCAAAGTTGACTTTCTTTTACAGTGGTCTACCACGACCAATTTTATTTGATCTATTTCGGTAGACCTCACTAAGAGAATTTAATAATTACATTAAAAGTTCCACCTTATTGCACCATGAATGTAGCCACCGAGGGCAGCAAACCAGCTTTATTAGATGACGGTCCTAAAAACTCTGCCTCAAACCAATGATGATCAGCAAAAAGATAGTTTCTACGCAGTTTCTATTGATACTGTGAGGAGCAAGCTAGGGTTACAGTGCTAGGAAAGTATTACATTAAAAGAGAGTAGGCAAAAGTTTATGGCATGGTAGAATTAAGGAAAGCAGCGCTGACCCCAAATAGATTTGGGAAAAGGTAAACTTAGAGAAGAAAATTTAAAGTTCCACCTTACTTTTGAATTCTTCGTAAGAAAGAGCTAGGTCGAGATGTTCCGACAGAGTCGAAATGTTATAAATTGATTTTATTTGAATTACTGGTGTCTTGGTGGTGAGACTATACAGGGTGTTTCAAAAGGTTATGCATAAAAAGAAACCACGTGTAGTAGAGCTCAAATAAAGGCCACTTTGCTTAGTAAACCCATATACGGAAATGGACCCCAAGGTAGCTAGGGCCACCCATAGTTGGCACTTAAAAATCGAAAAATAATAAACTATTAAAAATCGAATTATTATGCGATTGACTTCACTTTTTGCATGACGTCTCCGATTGTTATCATGCTTCTTTGGTGAGTATTTGGCACTTTTCCCCGATCAGGGGCGGAGTTATGGGGGGGGGGGTCATTACATGAAAATGCCTTTTTTAAAAAAATAGACTCTCGAGTAGAACGTTACCACTGGGCGAGGTTAATGCTCGAAGCGTTTTCTACCTCCCAATTCTTAGAGTTCTATTTTTATGTGGTCAAGTATAATAATAGTCCCTTATTTATACTGCCCGAATAGGACTGAAGGGTCCCTTGACACCGGCAGTTTTTTTGGATGCTATAATTATGTGGTAAATATCTCAAATTTATAAGGATAAAATTCCATGGATTGGCTGGGTTTAAACCCACGCCCTAATGTTTACCAGTCAAGCATCTTACCACTGCACCACCAACCCAAGTCGAGTACTTATCATAATGAGGAAACTACCTCAGTTGGGGATTGAACGCCTTCCTGTTTAGCAGGCGAGCGCCACTGAGCTACCGAGAAACGAACTGAAGTTTAAGGAAAAATCGCGGAGTTAGGTGTACTTTATCACTTACGCTGCCATCAGAAGCACTTGCACCAACTTTGTCCCCTCTCGCATTCCAACACACTTCAAAGATACCACCAGTGCCTTTGTAGCTATGCACAAGTTGACCGTTCTGAAAATAAAAACACATGAGCTCGGTTACAAAGCAGTAGATTTGATCCAAAATGACTATGAAAGATTGACATCAGATTTAGATCTTAAGATTAGTTCTCCGTCTCACGATGGCCGGATTTACGCACCAGGACGACCTGAAACGCATAAACATCACAGTTCCAGCCAAGGGCTATCAAAACATTTTCGGTAATCTCATCAACCAATTTTTACCATTTATCTAAATCCGATTCCGAAAAAAGGGAACCCGTTGACTTTATGAGGAAACTGCT
Source organism: Pachypsylla venusta (assembly GCA_012654025.1). Taxonomy (NCBI): domain Eukaryota; kingdom Metazoa; phylum Arthropoda; class Insecta; order Hemiptera; family Aphalaridae; genus Pachypsylla; species Pachypsylla venusta. The sequence goes on from CM022885.1 coordinate 38,770,036, forward strand.
ACAACAAAAACAACATTACCATTGCTTTCCAGAGCTTCGCAGAAAATTAAAAAAAAAAAAACTTCTTAAATTTTTCGTCCGACCAGGAATTGATCCGATACATTTCCAGAGATGTATCGGTACTTACTTACTCGATTTTACAGTTGAATTAAAGAGAAAACAACAACAGGATCAGGACTTAAGGTGGCATTTTTTTTTTTTTTTTTTTTCAAAACCCCTAATGGAAGTGAGAAATATGTTCACCAAGTGCCCTAAAATCTATTCTGAATACTCCTTCAAAACCGATTGTGACTAACTACCTTCCATAGTAAAATAAATCATAATTGAGATTGTGGGAAGTTACTCGAGAGCGACATCTTAACCACAGCAAACCAAATCCAATCAGAAGGATGAGTTCATTGGTCTACTTGGTCCGTTCTGAAACAATCTGGTTTATTCTGTTTGTTGACAATAAAGAATCGCCTCTTGATCTCCCGGGTCACTATACATCATCCTTATATTTCTTTCTCTATTTTTTACTCTCTTTGTTGTACAGTAAAAAGCCACATGTTAAATAAATATATTGTTAAAGGGAAGTTTGGCTTCCTCTGTCATTTTTATATATATATATATATATAGAATCTTCAATTGCAAGTGT
>CM022885.1:38771965-38810230 GCA_012654025.1 Pachypsylla venusta
GAACAGTAGAATCAAATGATGCACTGAAAACAGTAGAACACAAGGACTTAGGGAAAAATATTAAACAGGTTCAGAGTATGGAGGCAACATCCCAGAGACGAACAGTAGAATCAAATGATGCACTGAAAACAGTAGAACACAAGGACTTGGGGAAAAATATTAAACAGGTTCAGAGTATGGAAAAGAATATGTAGAACAAAGACGTTAAAGGCTGACTTTTCGAGTAGGTCTTTTAGAGAGTACCCTAGACTTCGGATGTAGGGTAGTGTTAAAATATCTACGAATTAGACTCGATAACGGTAGTGTCTTTAATCTTTCTTTTTGAACACGAACACTTGGGAGTATTCGTACGTACCTAGCAAGAATCAAGTTCATATTGGGATTAAGAGTTTCAGGTCCCGTAGGAGACCATTTGATGGTGTAGATTTCTTTATTGTGAGCTTGTAGATCATGAACACATACATCTTTATCTAAGGACCAAATTTTCAAGGTCATATCATCTGAACAAGAAGCAAGGAGTATACCTTGAGGATCCCATTTGATAGCATTGACCTCATTCTGAAAGATTTAAACAAACAGACGATTTTCAATCAATCAATAGTGGTGGTATCATCGTGTCCGATGGTAGCCAGATGTATGAGAATAAAGTCTCATACATCCAATCTTGGAGGCTAATAATTGACATGGGCCCCCCGAATCATGTCAATCACTGCAATATAATTATATCAGTACCACACACAGAATAATATTGCAGTTTCTTTCTGTGTTATTTTACACCATCAGCTCAAGAATGGACTGGGCCTGTGAGAATGTCACCCTCAAGACACTTCTTACAATCTCAAGTATGATTTACTTGAGATACGCCTAAACAGGCGACACGTTCTACTTATCAAGTCCACTCGCGATTTCTTTTATACCAAAGTGGAAAAGGTGAACTTAGAGAGGAAGAAAGAGAGAGTAGATGTTTTCTGCCTCTGCAAACACGCTTGAGCAAGGTAAAGTAGTTCAAACATGGGCCAAATATTGTACATGGTCATGTAACTCATACCAAAGTTCTCGATGAGATTCCACTCTATGATCAGTACCTACAGCCTCAGTAGCTCCGTTGGTTGAGACGGTGGATTCGTAACCGGGAGACTGCTGGTTCTAATCTAATTCCATCCCCGCCTTCCTGTACACAACAGATCTAAATAAAGGTCGAAGTGATAATTGCAGTCTCATTAGAGACCTGCAACCAGTTAAATAATAATAATAACCAGTTCCTAGAGAGTTGAGATACCTAGAATCTCATCCTTTTCCTTCTTATCGATATAATAATAATAATGACCAGTTCCTAGAGAGTTGAGATACCTAGAATCTCATCCTTTTCCTTCTTATTGATATAATACTAATGACCAGTTCCTAGAGAGTTGAAATACCTAGACTCTCATCCTTCTCCTTCTTATCGACATAATAATAATGACCAGTTCCTAGAGAGTTGAGATACCTAGAATCTCATCCTTTTCCTTCTTATCGATATAATAATAATGACCAGTTCCTAGAGAGTTGAGATATCTAGAATCTCATCCTTTTCCTTCTTATTGATATAATAATAATAATGAACAGTTCCTAGAGAGTTGAGATACCTAGAATCTCATCCTTTTCCTTCTTATTGATATAATAATAATAATGACCAGTCCCTAGAGAGTTGAGATACCTAGAATCTCATCCTTTTCCTTCTTATCGATATAATAATAATGACCAGTTCCTAGAGAGTTGAGATACCTAGAATCTCATCCTTTTCCTTCTTATCGATATAATAATAATAATGACCAGTTCCTAGAGTTGAGATACCTAGAATCTCATCCTTTTCCTTCTTATCGATATAATAATAATAATAATGACCAGTCCCTAGAGAGTTGAGATACCTAGAATCTCATCCTTTTCCTTCTTATCGATCTTACTGCTGACTAATCTTACCGTATGTCCTTGAAAACTTTTAACAGGTTGGTCAGCATGTAGTTTACACACGTGAATTTGCTGATCAGTTGAGCACGACGCAAATGAATTATTACTTTGCCAATCAACATCCAAGGCAGGCGCGGAGTGAAAGGAAAATTGTTGTTCACATGAACCTAATGCGGCGTCCCAGATAATAGTAGTCTTGTCCACCCCTGAATAAAAACCAAATAAATATCGTGTTAGTCTCCTGGAATCATCTATGTAAATGTGTGTGTAGAACAGTTGTTAGAGCTGTGTTGAATAAAGAAGTCTATTTGATTCAACTTCTAGCGGAGCAATTTATAGACCGGGCGGTATAAATGAAAGAAGTCTATTTGATTCAACTTCTAGCGGAGCAATTTATAGACCGGGCGGTATAAATGAAAGAAGTCTATTTGATTCAACTTCTAGCGGAGCAATTTATAGACCGGGCGGTATAAATGAAAGAAGTCTATTTGATTCAACTTCTAGCGGAGCAATTTATAGACCGGGCGGTATAAATGAAAGGAAATCGATCCCCCAAAAACTTCAGTTTATAAGTTTTATATTTTATTATATAGACCAGACGGTATAAATGAAAGGGAATCGATCCACCAAAAACTTCAGTTTATAAGTTTTATATTTTATTATATAGACCGGACGGTATAAATGAAATGGAATCGATCCACCAAAAACTTCAGTTTATGAGTTTTATATTTTATTATATTATATAGACCGGACGGTATAAATGAAAGGGAATCGATCCCCCAAAAACTTCAGTTTATAAGTTTTATATTTTATTTATTATTATAGATTATATATACCGGACGGTATAAATGAAAGGGAATCGATCCCCCAAAAACTTCAGTTTATAAGTTTTATTTTTTATTACATAGACCGGACGGTATAAATGAAAGAGAATGGATCCCCAAAATCTTCTGTTTATAAGTTTTATATTCTATTGAGGACTAGCTGTTTTGCCCGTACTTCACTACGATTCTTATACTGCTATTTTTGTATTTCAAGGACAATAGAAATTGGGGAGGGGGGGGTATTGGTTTGTGTCCACCCTGTATATTGCAACCTTCCAAAAATCAAGAGTTTAACGTTTCGCCAGGCGCCTTAGAGGCACGGCCATTCGGACTTTTTAGTATTTTCCAAATGTTATTTTACCCGTTCCCGGTTTCAAACTCGTAATTCTGGAATGGCTGGCCCTACCTTTGCAGAAAAGATATTAGAAATTTGGCCTTTCGGGGAAAATTGTTGAAATCACAAGCATCAAGTCGAAAATTTTCAGACCCACCCTGGGTGATACCCACTAGACCAAAAGAACTGAGATAAAAAAATATTATTTTTGCTAGCTTGTAATGGGAGGTATCAAGCACTACAAGAGCTCAACGAGCACTAAGAATTTGAGACGTCTCCATGGCAGAGTGTGCATCAACCTGGGCTTGCACCAGGAAGGTGCAGGGTTCGAATCCGGGTCGGGTCGGAAATTGAAAAAGGTTTTTTTTTTCGAATTTTCTACTTAAGTCTAATTGTGCTTGATGGTAACTCATCCTCCTAAAGACAATTGAGTAGCTATGGTAATAGTGACAAGTAATAGCATAGTAAGGTAAAAATTGTTAAAGTGTACCTTAGGTTTAGTGATATTGGAGTGAATGTTGAAAATACCTTGTAATGCTATAATGACCACAAAAAATTTCACATAATACAAATAAAAAAATAAAAAAAAATTTACATTTTTTTTACCTGCACTAAGAATATAATTTCCTCGCTTGTTCCATTTCAGAGCAAAGATTGGGCCTTTATGTTGTCCAAGAGTACTTTTAAGGTTGCCATCACTTGTCCAAATTCTAGCATAACCATCGTAGGATCCAGTTGCTAAAAAGGTACCATTATTCTGCAAGGCAATGAAACTTTAAATTAAAAACCTTAGAATTTGGAATATTTAAAAAAAAAATGGTAATCCAATTCAGGATTACCATGTCAAATAACAGATGAATTAGTTTGACATGACCGCCTTAGCTCAATTTGACGCAACTTCAGTTCCAGCCTTGCTAATACAACGTCTCACTGCTTTACATTCCAATCCAATGAAGTCACATCTTTATTTGACGGAACTTCAGTTCCTCCCTTGCTAATACAATGTCTCACTACTTTACATTTCAATCCAATGAAGTCACATCTTTATTTGACGGAACGTCAGTTCCACCCTTGCCAATACAATGTCTCACTACTTGCATTCCAATACAATGAAGTCACATCTTTATTTCACGGAACTTCAATTCCACCCTTGCCAATACAATGTCTCACTACTTACATTCCAATACAATGAAGTCACATCTTTATTTGACGGAACTTCAGTTCCACCCTTGCCAATACAATGTCTCACTACTTACATTCCAATCCAATGAAGTCACATTTTTTTGACGGAACTTCAGTTCCACCCTTGCTAATACAATGTCTCACTACTTACATTCCAATCCAATGAAGTCACATCTTTATTTGACGGAACTTCAGTTCCACCCTTGCTAATACAATGTCGAAGAACAATTTGTAACTCTTTAGAATCTTTCTTTACGCTATCAGTTGTCATATCCCATATGCGAGCAGTGCTATCTCCAGAACTGAAAACAAGCAATGTGATGAAGTATGAAATTATTCGAATTAACTAATTACAACTTGGAGAAGTAATAGTGGGAGAAGAGTGGGGTTTGTGATATTCAACACGAAATGACATCTAGTTTTTAGGTGTCGCAATGGTTTGGTTGCGCGAACATCGTGCTTTCGTTGTCAAGCTGTTTTTTTTTTAAAGTGAATCCATTATAGCCATTCAGCGGGGCTGATCGAAAAACAATTTTGAGTTGGGTTCATCATCACCTTTAGGCTGTATGGGGCTACGGCCCATATTCCCCGGTCACGTGATCTTCTAACGGCATGACATTTCGTAGGCCCCTCGCTCGCCGGATTTGAGTCCCTGCGTCTTCTTCCTGTGGGGTTACCTCAAGACTGAGATAACCCCACTTCTGACTCATGTCCAATGAATACTTCTGACTCATGTCCAATGAATACTTCTGACTCATGTCCAATGAATACTTCTGACTCATGTCCAATGAGTTTGGTATCTTAACTTTGTTATAACAGATACCTACCCAGATGCTAAGAAATCTCTGACCGGGTTCCATGCACAAATGAATACTTCTGACTCATGTCCAATGAGTTTGGTAGCTTTACTTTGTTATAACAGATACCTACCCAGATGCTAAGAAATCTCTGACCGGGTTCCATGCACAAATGAATACTTCTGACTCATGGCCAATGAGTTTGGTAGCTTTACTTTGTTATAACAGATACCTACCCAGATGCTAAGAAATCTCTGACCGGGTTCCATGCACAAATGAATACTTCTGACTCATGGCCAATGAGTTTGGTAGCTTTACTTTGTTATAACAGATACCTACCCAGATGCTAAGAAATCTCTGACCGGGTTCCATGCACAAATGAATACTTCTGACTCATGGCCAATGAGTTTGGTAGCTTTACTTTGTTATAACAGATACCTACCCAGATGCTAAGAAATCTCTGACCGGGTTCCATGCACAAATGAATACTTCTGACTCATGGCCAATGAGTTTGGTAGCTTTACTTTGTTATAACAGATACCTACCCAGATGCTAAGAAATCTCTGACCGGGTTCCATGCACAAATGAATACTTCTGACTCATGGCCAATGAGTTTGGTAGCTTTACTTTGTTATAACAGATACCTACCCAGATGCTAAGAAATCTCTGACCGGGTTCCATGCACAAATGAATACTTCTGACTCATGGCCAATGAGTTTGGTAGCTTTACTTTGTTATAACAGATACCTACCCAGATGCTAAGAAATCTCTGACCGGGTTCCATGCACAAATGAATACTTCTGACTCATGGCCAATGAGTTTGGTAGCTTTACTTTGTTATAACAGATACCTACCCAGATGCTAAGAAATCTCTGACCGGGTTCCATGCACAAATGAATACTTCTGACTCATGGCCAATGAGTTTGGTAGCTTTACTTTGTTATAACAGATACCTACCCAGATGCTAAGAAATCTCTGACCGGGTTCCATGCACAAATGAATACTTCTGACTCATGGCCAATGAGTTTGGTAGCTTTACTTTGTTATAACAGATACCTACCCAGATGCTAAGAAATCTCTGACCGGGTTCCATGCACAAATGAATACTTCTGACTCATGGCCAATGAGTTTGGTAGCTTTACTTTGTTATAACAGATACCTACCCAGATGCTAAGAAATCTCTGACCGGGTTCCATGCACAAATGAATACTTCTGACTCATGGCCAATGAGTTTGGTAGCTTTACTTTGTTATAACAGATACCTACCCAGATGCTAAGAAATCTCTGACCGGGTTCCATGCACAAATGAATACTTCTGACTCATGGCCAATGAGTTTGGTAGCTTTACTTTGTTATAACAGATACCTACCCAGATGCTAAGAAATCTCTGACCGGGTTCCATGCACAAATGAATACTTCTGACTCATGGCCAATGAGTTTGGTAGCTTTACTTTGTTATAACAGATACCTACCCAGATGCTAAGAAATCTCTGACCGGGTTCCATGCACAAATGAATACTTCTGACTCATGGCCAATGAGTTTGGTAGCTTTACTTTGTTATAACAGATACCTACCCAGATGCTAAGAAATCTCTGACCGGGTTCCATGCACAAATGAATACTTCTGACTCATGGCCAATGAGTTTGGTAGCTTTACTTTGTTATAACAGATACCTACCCAGATGCTAAGAAATCTCTGACCGGGTTCCATGCACAAATGAATACTTCTGACTCATGGCCAATGAGTTTGGTAGCTTTACTTTGTTATAACAGATACCTACCCAGATGCTAAGAAATCTCTGACCGGGTTCCATGCACAAATGAATACTTNTAACCTTCAACTTTCAATTAATTATATTTTAAGTTAGGTTAGTTGCTCAGAAAAAAATTAATAGTATCTGTCTGATCTCTATTGTATTGTATTTTGACTTTGCTCAACAACTCACACGAGGTATTATAGAGCAAGAAAATTGTTAAATAAAATATGAGTCACGCGATGTCCCATCAAAATATTGTATTGTCACTTGCTTTATCAATACTGAGTCACTTTCCATCCTTCGACTCATTAGACTGATGATGAATCGAATGATTCGAAAGCAGTACGTGTTTTGATAAAATCAATTTTTGACCTAATATGATGCAATGAAATCTCACCTTCTTCCTTTTTAATCTTCACACCTGCCATAAGAGTGTTCGAGCGAATCACTTTCAATGCATTTCTTCTGCATTCAACTACATCAGGAAGTACTGCATCAATCAGTGACAAGCTTTCAGTCTTAATATTTTCCGTGTCTTCATTCTAAAAACGAGAAAACAAATTTTTATGGATTAATGTTGTGGACCCTGTCAGATCAGTTGTGTCTGATTATTTAAGCGGGAATTGACTTCAAACTGTCTGCACCCCGATTTATAACTTTACTAAAATCTCAAACAGACGCCTATCTGTTTGAGATAGGTTAAAACCGATTCTGGTTGTTTTGACAATGGTTCAGTGTCTTCTCTACCCTGTCAGATCAGTTGTGTCTGATTATTTAAGCGGGGATTGACTTCAAACGGTCTGCACCTCGATTTATTTACTACCAAATTTTAGACTAGAACTTTACTACTAAATAACCTATCTCAAACAGAGGCCTATCTGTTTGAGATCAATAGTTTTTTTTTTTTTTTTTTTTTTTGTGTATCGCAAGTATGTACTGTTTGAAGATGACACATAAAATTTCAATACTTTTTAATGATCAGTGGTCCTTGTCCTCAGATGTTTGGTTCTATGTACCAGGGCAACCAAAATGTTTGTATATTTTTTTTAAACAAAAAAAAGTTGCATCAACATATCTCCCCGGTGTAGAACCCCCAAATGCAAGCACCGAAAATCATTCTTTCATACCGGGTCCACGAATGTATCAAATAAACAAAAAAAAATAGCGCCAAAAATTCAAAAATATCGGGCGGAACAGGAAACTATTGTAAGACTTAGATTATTATATTTCAAAAGAGACGACAAGAACAAGTTCTCACGATGGCCGGTTCTACGCACCAGGATGACCTGGAGCGCATCTCATCACAGTTCCAGCCAAGGACCATCAAAACTGTTTCGGTAATCTCATATCAACCTATTTCTACCAATTTTCCTAACGTGAATCTAGTAATGGAGAGAATAGTTGATTTTAAGAAGAAAACTGCTACAACAACATCAAATAAATCAACGATTGCCGTGAGCTGCAGACAAATATTAGCACTTACATCTTCGATATTAATCTCAGCTTCAATAAACTGAAGCCCTTTTTCCACCATATTTAACAAAGCGTAAGCAGGCACAACGGAGCCATCAATATTGGACTGGAACACGTTAGCTTCCATACCAAACACAAATGCCGAGTGTTTGAATCCTGAAATAGAAAATAGAAATGATTATCTTGACCCGACCTACAAAGGTTCTAATGATTTTGATTATTTTAAATTTGACATGTAATCTTTGCTTAGGTTTCTAGAACATTTGGGTTTATTATTTTCAATAATGAACCTTTGTAATCGTCACGAAAAAAAAATACTCCCCCCCCTCAAAATTTGATATTTTTTATGTATCGGGTTCTCTATGAAAACGTCCTTATTGCAAAGGCTGCTGTGTGTGAGTATGGCTTCATTGAGTTATCTGACCCTGCTACAGTTCAGACCTAGCCTCAAGCGTCTATATCTGTTTTAAATATGAGTTCGGGGGGGAGGGGGGATCAGTTTTAGAGTATTTGACAGTAAAAATACTAAATTATTTTTGACGGGCATAGAAATGTTAAATCTTTGAATAACATGTTAATTATAAGTGTTCAAAAATATTAACTTTTAAATAAATTAAAACAAAACACTTACCAGAAACACTATTATAATTATTTATGAAGAAACTAGTTTCAAATCATTCGACTCGACTAGACTGATGATACATCGAAACTAGTTTCTTCATAAATAATTATAAATAGTGTTTTTGGTGTTTTGTTTTAATTTAATTAAAAGTTAATAGAGATTTTACCAAAAAGATGTAACAAATTTATTGAAGTCAAGGTAGAGTATGTTGAAAAATAAGACACAGTGGGTTTTTATTTTCCTTCTCCATTTTGGTTAGACCACGAACTTGGTTCATTTTGGTTCAGTGGCCTGTAGACTTCACTCAGTTCAAATAACCACCATGAGACTCCGGATGGTCCAAAAGGTAATCAGCCAATTCTATGAACGTAAGAAATCTCCATACCAAATCGAACAAGACTATCGTGGTACAGACAAACGTTTTAAGAAAATCGTGGATTTAAAAGAAAACCCGTAATCAGCCAATTCAACTATGTTTAGCCGATTATGATAAACAGGAGGGCGTGGGTTCAATCCCCAGCATAGGCAGGATTTTTTCTCAATAATTTAGAGTATTTTGCCACATAAATTAGAGTTCTAAGGGTTAGATGGATAAAAATGCCTCAACCATTAACCTCGCCGGGTGCTAACCCGCCACTAAAGAGTCTATTTTTTAGGGGAATATGGTCTATGAAAATAACAAACTAGAATGCTGAGGTGGTTTTGCTTACAGCGGCATGGCCGTTCCCACGCTGCTGTCATGCCACGATTAATTAAAATGATTTGGTACTGACAGTAAGATAAGAATCTTTCTAGAAAAAACAATTAATCGACAATCATGTAGAAAAGGTTTGGTACTGATTGATAAGCTCATTTTTTCAGTTGGCGTGTACACAAAAAACACGCTTTGATTTTAGATGATCATCACATGTGAATCAATACCAAATCGGACAGTTCGAGAGTTATATTGTAGCTGGTCAGAAGGTGTTTTTATCAGATCTTTAATTCTGAAGCTAGAAATATGCGGTTTGTTTTAAAAATTTCCCTGGATTATTTAAAATTGATTTGGTTTCGGGGGAAAAAATATATAATTAGCCTCGCTCACAAGAATACTGAGGTTAGATTACGTTCATACCTAATGGATTTTAAAACAAACATCAAGTTTCTAGCTTCAAAAATAAAGATTCGATAAAGACGCCCTCTAACCCATAGAACGAACATATGAACAGACGTTTAAAGAAAAATCGCGGAGATAAAACTAGACTTCACTTCATACCTGACTCCTGCAGATATCTGTAAATTAGGAAATTCACTTCTTCCGCAGAATAAGAATAATTCCCGGACATGGTTAGTGTTTGAGATGAAAATTCTATAACAGAGCAAAAGAAAATCAATCAATCTAGTAGTTGTAAAACCGGCCATACACACAACGATAAGTCTGTGCAGACTTATCTATTAAAAATTTCAATAGATTTCGATATCTGCACAGATCTGAAAAAATCCTGCCATACACGACAGCTTTGTCTGTGCAGATAAGTCTGTACAGACAAGTCTGCTCAGACTTATCGTTGCGTGTATGGCCGGCCTTAGAGAGGTGTTACTCTTAAAATCAAAAATTCTGGCAATTTTTTGGATTAATGTTTATAAAAATGGTAGAAATTGTAGTAGCGACAACAAAACATTACCAGAGTAAAATAAACCTCTTGGTTTCGAAGACGATTTAAGAGCTTATTAGGTTCTAAGTACATAGGGTTCTTAGACACACAAATTGTAAAGTGGCCGATTGTCACAAATAAACTCTATTAATGTATAAAAATAATAATAAGCCCTAAACACCCTTTACAGAGCACGGGTCTCCCTTGTTTTTTTTTTTTTTTTTTTTTTTTTTTTTTTTTTTTTTTTTTTTTTTTTTTTATAGTATATAATTTTTAAACATAACAAAATCAATATCTAAGTTGAATTTAATAAATATTGGTATATGTATAAAACAATACTATCGCGAGCTATACGAGTATTGTGCCTTTAATGTAGGAATATACAATTGACTTTAGTCAATTAAAAAAAATTTAAATTTCAATACATTAAAATTTAAATTAGGAATACGATCAGATTTTAGGTCTACAAAGCCGCAATCCTAATATGCACCAGGGCTGCGGAGCCCGGAGCCAAGGAGCCGTGTGATTTTTATAAAGGGGCTGGGAGCCGGGGCCATTTTTTCTTATAAAGAGGAGCTGGAGCCGTGTGATTTTGTATAAAGGAGCTGGAGCCGGAGCCAGAGTTTTTATCGACGGATCCGCAGCCCTGATATGCACTATGTTTTTTTTTTTTAATTATTCATTTTATGAACTGTTTTAATATGTGCATGACTTTGGAGACTTTATATTTCGTTTCTTGAAGGAATATTTATATATATATTTTTTTTAATTATTCATTTTATGAACTGTTTTAATATGTGAATGACTTTGGAGACTTTATATTTTGTTTTTTGAAGGAATATTTATATTTTTTTTATAAATAATTTCATTTCATTAAGTACGTTTTTGTCAAGATTATTCGAAGGTCTTTCAGATCGTTTTTTTTCTTTCTCGGAGCTGGTCAAATTTTGGAGCCGCCTAAAAGGAAATGTCTTTTTTTTAAAAAAAGCATTTGGCCATTAAATATATTTTGTGATTTTACATAAACAAACGGTGAGTTTATTTTATTTTTTGACCTTCCGAATTTTTTTTCAATTATTTGACTCTTGATCATCATCTCCTTTTTTCCATAATTCATATTGACTCAAAGCGTGTTTTCTTTTTTAAAAAAAGAACTTATTCCTCTCATTTTTCTACCTATTTTCTCATTTCTCTTTGCTTGTTAATTCAAATTAAAAAAAAAAAAAAAATATATATATATAAAATGAGTTAAATCTTGGAGAAGAGAGAAATATTCTGTTCGTCTAGAATACGATTTGACCTTGAAAATGTTTACATATTTTATTAAATGAATTTCCTCTCTATTTGCCTCAGAAGTTGATTTTTTCCCCATTTTTGGAATATGTTAAATATAAAAAAACAGGCCTTTTGTCTACTGATTGCTTTTTAAAAAGTTTTCAAACTTTCCGATATATCGATATTCTGATCAATCGGTTAATCAATTAGTTGTTTTTAAAAATGTAAAATAATCCACACCCGAGGATATTGACCAGACAAAGCCCGTGATGTCAGTAATTCTGTGCTGAGTATTTTATCTCGGTACTAAGAATAAACTTTACTCACCTTTTTTTCAGTTGCATAGACTTTAGGGAAAGTTCAGACATATACGTCCTGAAAAAATGAACAAATACGAGGTTGTAAAATTTTGTAATAAGAGTTCCTAAGAGTTATTATTATTTTCAAAAAATTGATGTATAATAGAAATTATTCATTTTAGTCGTCATCTTCTTCTTCTTCTTTAACTTCACCTCTTCACTGGAGTAAAATTTCAGACTAAAAATTTGGTAAAAATTCAGACATATGTGTTCTGAAAAACAAAGAAATGCCAGGTTGTAAAAATTGTGTAATATAAACACCAAGATCATGGTCGATATTTTAACTGAGTGTTTCAGATGTAATTGTGTCGTTCTTAGCAATGTTCCACTTAAAATTAACTGTTTTTTCCATTTCTATTTTTGTGTTTTTAAAAAAATAGTACAAACAGGTAAACGACGAATTAAAGAAAACTCGTGGACTTAAAACTAGAACTTCGTTCGGTCAAAAAGACACAATACTGAGCGTCCATTGGAATGTTTAAGCACTCCATAATATGATTTAGCTTAATGAGAATAAACACTTACTCGAGAAAAATTTCAGACTAATAATTTGGTAAAAATTCAGACATATGTGTTCTGAAAAACAAACGAATGAAAGGTTGTAAAAGTGTGTACCTAATATAAATCCAGAGATAATGGTTGATATTTTATCTGAGTGTTTCTCAGTTAAAATGTTGTTGTGGTAGCGATGTTCCGTTTAAAATTAACTGTTCTTTCCATTTCTAGTTGTGTTAAAAAAAAAAAAAAAAAAATACAAAAAGGTCGACGACGANTTTAAAAAAAAAAATACAAAAAGGTAGACGACGAATTAAAGAAAAATCGTGGACTTAAAACTAGAACTCATTTCGTTCGGTCAAAAAGACACAATACTGAGCGTCCATTGGAATGTTTAAGCACTACATAATATGATTTAGCTTAATGAGAATAAACACTTACTTGAGACAAATTTCGGACTAAAAATTTGGTAAAAATTCAGACATATGTGTTCTGAAAAACAAAGAAATGCCAGGTTGTAAAAATTGTGTAATATAAACCCCAAGATCATGGTAAGTTAACTGAGTGTTTCAGATATAATTGTGTCGTTGGTAGCGTTGTTCTGCTTCGTTGTTTTATCCATTTCTATTTGCGTGATTTTTTTTTAAATGGTACAAACAGGTTGATATGAGGGCGGTTCCAAAATATTACCGAAAGCTTAATATCTATAAGCGATATTATCGAAAACTTAATATCGATATAAATATCGACAGCGACAGCCCTAAGCAAAGCAGCAGAACTTCTGACGTAGGTACTTAATTTTTTTTTTATGTCGATACCAATGTTTTTTTCGATATTAAAATTACGATAGTCTTTTTAGGGCTCGATTCACTTGGATCAGCGATGTTCCAATACTTTCACTCCAGTGATGTAGTTTGAGGAATATTATACAGTATAGTGATTAAGATGGTATTAATGTGTCCCTGACAATTAGTACCTATTAGGTTCAAACAACTGATGCATAATATTGATGGGAGCAAGCCAGATTTATTGGGTGACGGTCCTAAGCCCGTGTAAATACAGAAGATTTGGTGATAAGAAAGGCATCCAGCCTTTAAAAAACTCTGCTTCAAACCAATTATGAGAGACCATCAGCAAAAAGCTAGTTCCCACGCAGTTTCAATTGATACTGGGAAAATCAAGCTAAGGTAACCGTGCCAGGAAAGGGAACCGCTAAAGAACGTGGGCACCGAACAAAAGGTTGTGGCATGGAAGAATTAAGGAAAGCAACGCCGTCCCCAAACAGAATTTGGAAAAAGTGAGGTTAAAGAAGAAGAAGACTGATTAAAGTTTTCAGTAACGTATGCAAACGGCTAAGTATTTGGCCAAATTGAGTTCTAGTTTTAACACGACAAAATATCTTTTGTCTGTATGTACCAGGATAACACATGAACGCCTTATCTGATTTAGATTAATTTGGGTATTCACATTCATTATTTTCATAGAATTGGGTGATTGGTTTTTGGGTGCTATTGGGACACCTGTGGCCAAATGGTGGACATTTCAAGTGAGTGAGGTCTACAGTTCAAAGAACTAAGCTAGTAATAATATTTAAATGTAGTTTAATGTGGTATGCCACAAGTGAGATTGGACTTAAAAGTTTGAAGAGATACCCATCCAAAAATTAACCCAAATGTACATTCCTATTATAAATAGGAATTCTGTACTTTACTTACTAAGCCATCCAATCTGAAGACTTTTGACAGCTTTTGTTTCCCTCGTTTGAATTTAATTTCAATTTTGATAATTTTGATTCGGTTTCGGTGTTTCTGTTTTGTTTTGTTTTTGTTTTGGTTGTAACAGTGTTGCCAAAATTTTTAATAAAAACCCGCAGTAGTAAATAAAAAAAATTACCCTTTTTTTAAGTCCGGTCCCACCAAAAGCAGAGTTTTGAAACACTCGGGTTTGGGTATTGTATTAAAACAGGTTGACACAGTGTTATATGAAACGCCCTGAAAACACGTCGTGGTAGGATCGGGCCTTATTGAGATGTAGACGTAGAAATTGGCATTATAAATTTTCTAAACTGTTAAACCTTAGCTAGAGAAATAGGCTTAACTCCAATGAAAAAAAAAAAAAAAAAAAAAAAAAAAAAAAAAAAAAAACGAGGCTGAGGTGTAAGGATTGCAAACCTTGCGGGGTGAAGCTCAATGAAATGAAAGGCATTATAAACCCAGCCCATTGTGTGAATGTGAAGAGATACGCGATTTGAAATACATAGTGCTGGGATGCCACTGTTGATGAGCTTTCAACAGTACTCAAATTGTCATTATCAGACCAGTTCGATGATGACAGTCTGAGTACTATTGAAAGCTCACCAACTTAAATTATTAATTTTAGCTTTTAATGTCTAATTTCCAATTTTATTTTTTATTTAATTGATTCAAGTATCTTGACTAATGTAAATGCGGCTCTAATAATGTTGCTACTTCCTGAGTGAACATATATTACTTTTTGTACTGCGAATCATATTCGTATTAAATTTCAGCTTTCTCGATCATCCCAAAGTGGTACTTTTCAATTCCGAATTTTCGGTGGTGAAAACCGGCCATAAATCGGGGAAAAACAAGAAATTATGGGGTTCTTATATACTATTTTGGGGGGGTCCACTCTCGGTTATTTTTCGTTATCTCCTTTAGTTTGCCCAGAAAAAAATGCAAAAAAAATACGCTAAAAACCGTCATTATTGGCGATAACTTGCTTCTACCTGAACTTCCTTTCTTATTGCGCACCTTTATACTAAAAGGGATCTGTGTGCCAAGTCCCTAGCTTAAGCCTTGTGGAGCTACGTTGATTATCATTCAGTCAGCGAATCAGTATACTAACTGGGCTTTGCGTTTTATGAGTACCTATAGATAGAAGATTAAAAACGGGAAAAAATAAAGGATATCACGAAAAAAGTGGTTGGTTTTTGAAAAAAAGAATTTTTCTTGTCCAGGATGCTTTGTGATATGCCGCACTTCTAAAGCAGCGATGCGATATGGAGGGAAGTTTTTTCAAGAGAGAAATTTTATGTATTTTCACAAGAATAGAAGGATATTTTTAACACTTATAATTAACATGTTATTCAAAGATTTAAAAGAATAGAAGGCAATTTTTATTCTTGAAGTTACTAAACTAAAAACCGTTGTGGGAGAGAATATAATTAATGTAGTGCATTAGGAATTTAATCCGTTCTGAAATATATGGATCTATAGTTATGATCCTGCAAACAAGTTATGATCCTGCAAACAAAAGTTGCCATAAGGTTCTTAGAGAGAATGCAAGCCCGTTTTGTAAGGTGTCTGTAAAAGGGAGAATGATTTTTACCCTTTAATCTCCGCACTATATTGAGAATACGAATTTTTGACTGAGCAACTCCAACTCGACACACTGGAGTAAAGAAGAGAGGAAGCACAGATGAGCGTCCTTGGAAAAAATTGTATTGTTTCTGTCAATTATTCCTACATTATATATTGTCGAACGAGTGCTCCTAAGGATCCCTGATCCGAGATTAAGATCCTCATAATAATATATGGCGCACTATTTGATATCCCCAACAGAAGGGTCATCTATATGTTCAGGTCTCCTCCATTGATAAGGGTTATCTCCCATGGTTATTTTGAGTAGGTTTCACGTCAGTAATTGCTTCAGTTGTGATTGTTGAAATGTATAGACGCTTGGGAAAAAACAATACAGGAGAGGGATAAATAGTCAAAAAAGGGAAATTTTGAGCTAGTCTGCGAGAAATTCAAGTCCACCTATCTCGCATCCCGCTCTAAAGATCTATGTGGTCCTCGAACAAGACAAAAATCCCACGTTCAAAATATTTTTCCCATTTAGGTAGCAGGGGAAAAAATATTGCTCATCAAGGCATGGCCCTAAAAACGTTTCCTAACCTGTCGAAAGGGGTTAAAATATGTTCAATAAAGCTAATAAGTAAACATAAAAAGTTAAAAACAAAACAAGAAAAGATGGTTGGTGGGATTTTTCCCGCGATGTGTCACGCCGCACGCGACAAAAATCCCACAGCACTCGGATCCTACGGTTCTCCCCGGAGTCATACTGATGTTTAATTTTGTTTATTTTTAAAATTCAAACATTTTGCAGTTCTTTCTAGCATAGGTAATAAGTACCCGGTCGGAGTTTTATAGATTTTTGTGTATAAATAAGATATGAATCTGATTAATTTTATTTAAGCTTTAAATTTAACTTTATTATAATTTAATTCTTGAATATAAAAAAAAATATTTAAATACCCAACACAGAGAACAATTTTTTTATTTCTTTAAATATATTTTTTTTAAAAAAAATAATTATGGATTTTTGAGTGAACATTATTTTTGTCTTCACTGAAAATTGAAATAAAATCTATTTTAACTTTTGTGATTTGTAAACAAAATGTGTGAGCCGCTATTGAGCGTACCCTTGTCCATGGATCAATGAACACAATGTCCATGTCGACCGTTCTGTTCGACAGACAAATGATGTTTCTGTTAGTGTTTGCAGTTCTGTGTGGAGTTTACAAGATAAATTCAGCGGCTGAGTATAACGAAAGTGCCATTTATTTTGGAAGTAAGTACTTGTAATTTTTTTTCAGTCTTGATTGTGCTGCAACGGCAGGAACTAAATTCTATTGATTTTTATGTTTTCCTTAAACCGTACTACTTCTCCAAATATCTTTCTTGCAAAGGTTCTTCGGGTTTTAGTAGTGACAATATAAAATGTAGTTACCGAGGGGAGCAAACCAGATTCATTAGATGACGGGGTTCTAAGCCCGTTTAAATACAGAAGTGTTGGTGTTAGGAGGGTCATCCAGCCTTTAAAAAACTCGGCTTGAAATCAAAGATAGAAAGTAATGAGCAAATTACAGTTA
Source organism: Pachypsylla venusta (assembly GCA_012654025.1). Classification (NCBI taxonomy): domain Eukaryota; kingdom Metazoa; phylum Arthropoda; class Insecta; order Hemiptera; family Aphalaridae; genus Pachypsylla; species Pachypsylla venusta. The sequence goes on from CM022885.1 coordinate 38,789,559, forward strand.
CTACACAATGGTAGGTACTATGAGATCAAAGTGAGGGTTACTATGCCAGGAATGGATACAGCTAAAGAGAATAGACATTGAAAAGAAGGTTGTGGCATGGTAGAATTAAGGCAGGCAACGCCAACCCCAATCAAAATTGGGAAAAGGTGAAGTTAAAGAAGAAGAAGAATATATTTTCGTATAAGGACAAGAACTTCACAGACGATTAGTTCTGCCATGAGACACTTTTCAGTCCAACAACAACATTCCTCTTGTATGTTTCGATTATGGAGCGGCTGGGTTACTGAAAATGCTGCTAATTAGATCTGACATTTGACGTAGCCTCCAAAAATTCCAGACAGAGTCAGTAGCTCTTTGGGTGAGACGTTGAATTCGTAACCGGGATGCTGACTTCATCTCAGGCTACTGGTCACAAAAGATCGAAAAAAGGTTGCAGTTATAATTTGCAACCAGTTCAATTGTAATAATAAGAATTCCAAGATTAGAATTCATCCTTTTCCAACTGAAAGCATCCGTTACACTTTGAATAGGTAATCTAAAAAAGAAAAAAAAAAAAAAATGTATATTTCTTTGCGGTATTATTTCACAATGTTTGTGGGTATCATAGTATTACAAGGTATTTTCAACATTCCGAAGCCTAAGCTACACTTCAACAATGTTTGACTTATACAGTGGAACCTGGATATAATGGACTCGCATATAATAGAAAACTCTTTATAATAGAGAAAATCTCAGGTCCCTACATTTTTGGGCGTATTATTATAAAAAAAATCTGTCTGAGGTCATAATTTACCTCTATATACAGGGTGCGGCAATTAGTTCTCCCACATTTCAAAAAATCGTAGAAGGGGAAGTGATAGTGGGAGGAGCGTGGGGCTTGTGAAATTCAACACGAAACGACTTCTAATTTTTAGGTTTCGCAATGGTTTGGTCGCGCGAGCATCGTGCGTTCGTTGTCAATGTGTTTTTTTAAAAAAGTGAATCCATTATAGCCACTCAGAGGGCTTTTCGCACAAGGTATGGTTTGCACTCCACAGAACCAGTTCCTGATGGAAAAATAATTTGAGTTGGGTTCACAACTTTAGGATTACATCACCAGCTTTTTGCTGTATTGGGTTACGGCCCATACAGCCAATGTTCCCCGGTCACACGATCTTCTTACGGCATGACATTTCGTGGGTCCCTCTCTCGCCGGATTTGAGTCCCTGTGACTTCTTCCTGTGGGTTTACCCCAAGGCTGAGGTCTTCAAACATCGCCCTGGACCCTTGAAGAGTTAAGGGAGGCAATTCTTGAAGACATCATCCAAATTGATGCTGAGGAGAGTCGTGGAAAGACTCCAAATGTGCATCACTCGCCAAGGCCGACCTTTGGACGACATTATTTACTAAACATGTATGAAAAAAAAAACTAGAACACACAAGCTTTCAGAATACAAAATAATTTTTCAAATATCTCATTTTGTTTTTATTTATTAGCTCTTTCAAATGTAGGAGAACTAATTGCCACACCCTGTACTAGAAACTTCTGATATCAGACCTCTATATAAAATCAATATTCCTGACCTCTGTATAATAGAAACTTCTGATATCAGACCTCTATATAAAATCAATATTCCTGACCTCTGTATAATAGAAACTTCTGATATAAAATCAATATTCCTGACCTCTGTATAATAGAAACTTCTGATATCAGACCTCTATATAAAATCAATATTCCTGACCTCTGTATAATAGAAACTTCTGATATCAGACCTCAATATAAAATCAATATTCCTGACCTCTGTATAATAGAATTTGTTCACAGGATATTATTTCATTGGATTTGGTGTTTTGATATGATTAAGTTTGAAGTTTCTGCATGATTATGATAAAGAGAAAGTTCAGGATTTTTTTTTTAAATCTGGAATCAAACCAGCGACCATTGAATTGATGACAAAATGCATCACCCGCCACCCGCTAACATCTGTCTAACTGGAAATATACAGCAATATACAGATTCATACTGGGTATCCATTGATCTTTATATAATAGAAAATGACTATTGTAGAAACCTCCATCTATATAATGGAATTTTAGCTCTATTCCTTGGGTTCTATTATATCCAGGTTCGACTGCATTATTATCACTTGCGCTATTACCATAGCTACTGCTACTCAATTGTCTCCAGGAGGATGAGTTATCCCCGAACACATCCAGACCAAGTAGAAAATTCAAAGAAAGAAAAAAAAAACTTCTTCAAATTTTCGACCCATCCAGGAATCGAACCTGGAGCCTTCCTGGTGCAAGTCTAGTGTGATGCACACTCTGCCACAGAGACGTCTTTTGAATAGATTAATCTCTTAAATGCGCATAATATCATCCCACCACAAAATTAGCATTTGTTTTTGAACAAGCATTTTATTTATTAAGTTGTGAAGTACAATGCGACCTGCGACAGACTATTTGAAGCTATGATTTATTAATTGACTCTTCCTGTGTCACTCACTCTCTATTTAAACATTAAATTAGAAATTGCAATCTTGTTTTGTTCGCTTGTAGCTGTGCACTTATGTATGTTGCTCTGTTGTTGTTAACGTTTTCGACGACATTCACGCTGTCAGAACTAAGAGGGCAACAGCTGCAATAGGGTCACTCCAGAATATTATACAGAGTGTTCGAAAATCTTTGAATAACATGTTAATTATAAGTGTTAAAAATTTTTAACTATTAAATAAATTAAATTTAAACAAAACACTTACCAAAAACACTATTTATAATTATTTATGAAGAAACTAGTTTTGAATCATTCGATTGATCATCAGTCTAGTCGAGTCTAAAGATGGAAGTTGACTGAATATTATTCACCGCGCGCTGTGTACGGTCACGCGTTGTACTATCAAAATATCTATTGTCTATTTCTAAAACTTTTTTGAATAAAATATTATTTCTAAAACTTTTTTGGCTATAAACCAAAGGTAGAAAGTCATCAGCAAATTACAGTTACTGCATATTGATACTATGAGAAATAAGCGAGACTGTCCGTGCCAGGAAAGGGTACAACTAAAAAGAGTAGGCATAGAACAAAAACTTGTGGCAAGGTACAATAATTAAGGAAGACAACGTCAACCTCAGTTAAAGAAGAAGAAGAATATTTAAATAGAACCCTGTACCGACATTTTAAAAAGTAATATCATAGCCGAGGTCAAGTTCATAAGTTTTAGTACGACCAGTGCCGTAGCAAGTTCACAACTAAAAAGAGTAGGCATAGAACAAAAGCTTATGGCAAGGTACAATTAAGGAAGACAACGTCAACCTCAGTTAAAGAAGAAGAATATTTAAATAGAACCCTGTACCGACATTTTAAAAAGTAATATCATAACCGAGGTCAAGTTCATAAGTTTTAGTACGACCAGTGCCGTAGCAACAAAATTTCAATGACGCCTAGTGTCGTAGCAACAAAATTTTAATGTTGGTTGTTTTTTTTCCAGATGGAGAATGTAGATCCGATGAATTCCTTTGTACTCTGGGCAAATGTATTCCAAGCAAATGGAAATGTGATGGGTTTGTTGATTGTTTAGATGGCTCGGATGAACCCAATGATTGCGGTGAGTAATAATAGTAGATACAGAGTTAGGTTCGATGGGTTTGTTGATTGTTTAGATGGCTCGGATGAACCCAATGATTGCGGTAAGTAATAATAGTAGATACAGAGTTAGGTCCGATGGGTTTGTTGATTGTTTAGACGGCTCGGATGAACCCAATGATTGCGGTAAGTAATAATAGTAGATACAGAGTTAGGTCCGATGGGTTTGTTGATTGTTTAGATGGCTCGGATGAACCCAATGATTGCTGTAAGTAGATACAGATTTAGGTCCGCATTACATTATGGGTGAGCCTTGGCCTCCTCAACAATGCGCCGCCATTAATCTCTGTTGTTTTCTTGGTCTCTCCATCTTCGTACTCCAATATATACAGTATGTCCCAGAAGTCCTGCCCGGTGCCCATTACTTTTGAACCGCTTTGAATTTTGGAATTCTGTTTGTTTCTAGGGATAGAAAAGGGCCCATGGCCATTCGAATGGTAATATCAGTATCCAGGTTTGAATCCCGGAAGTGACTTTTTTTGACACAAAGAGTAGATTTCTCGGGAAATTTAAATGGAGTGGAACAAATCTTTTTTTGAAAAATAAAAGTGCCAATAAAATAAGGAATATTCCCATTTTTTTTTTTTTCTAAAAAATAATCAGGGGCGGAGCCAGAGGGATTCAAAACCAAAGCTTGTTACACCCTGTATAACGAAAACCGAATATTATTTTGATGTAGAAATTCGTTAAGAGTGGCTCAAAAAAGGTGTTCCATTTACATAAGTAATAAAAATAACAACTTTTAAGTTTTATCAGTGTCGTAGCTCGGGAAAACCAAATCTCGTTATTTCTACCAGAGGTTAAAATGACGACTTTTAGGAAACGGCCATTTTGGGTTAGAAGGTCTGAAGTAAGTATATGATTTAAGACTTAAAATGGAGAGTGGCCTCAATAAGGAACCATTTTATCCAAAAAAAATAATTACTAAACCTCACACTCATTATCAACATGGTCGTATTTATGAGACAATTTCCATAGAAAAACTGCATATTAAGAACACTTCAATTAATATGCAGTTTTCCTATTGAAATTTTCTCATTAATACATCCCTGTTGTGAATGAGTGTGAGGGTTAGTAATTTTTTTTTTGTTAAAATGGTTCATTATTGAGTCCACTCCCCATTTTAAGTCTTAAATTATATTCTTACTTCAGACCTTCTAACTCAAAATGGCCGTTTTCTAAAAGTCGTCATTTTAACCTCTGGTATAAATACGAGATTTGGTTTTGCCGAGCTACGGCACTGATAAAACCTAAAGATTGTTATTTTTATTACTTATGTAGATGGAAAACCTTTTTCGAGCCACTCTTAACGAATTTATACATCAAAATAATATTCGGTTTTCGTTACACAGGGTGTAACAGATTTTGGTTTTGAACCCCTGTGGCTCCGCCCCTGATTATTTTTTTTAAAAAAAAATTGGGAATATTCCTTATTTTATTGGCACTTTTATTTTTCAAAAAAAGATTTGTACCATTCCATTTAAATTTCCCGAGAAATCGACTCTTTGTGTCAAAAAAAGCCACTTCCGGGTTTCGAACCTGGATACTGATATTGCCATTCGAATGGCCATGGGCCCTTTTCTATCCCTAGAAACAAACAGAATTTCAAAATTCCAAGCGGTTCAAAAGTTATGGGCACCGGGCAGGACTTCTGGGACATACTGTATATATATTCTTTTTTTGCTTAACGTCTCGTTTAACATCTATTGGTCATTTAAGACGGGGGGTTTACCCTTCATTCGCTGGAAATTTACAAACCAGCTACCCACATTGACCTCACCCAGCCTGGTTTGGGCCGGAAAAAATAGCCAGCATCATGAGGGCGCAAACCTACGTGAGAGAGAGAAGGAAGAAGAATAAAAAATAAAACTGAATTTAGTTCACTGTAAAAAAAAATATTATCATACTGTATATATAGTATAATAATATAAATTTCGCATCCAGCAGGATATGAGTCAGGATTATTATATTTGTCACTTACACAGATAATGCGTCTTATATCTTATTTGCGTCAGCTATGAGATTATATTCCTACACATATCGTTATCCCTACATATTATAGAACAAAGTCCTGCTCCCGCGCCACGCCTGTCTGTTCGTGATAATCATACGGGTTTCTCCAATTGACAGAGTGATTCATGGGGAAGGTTTAGGTGTATACTGTATAATGAACCCCTCAAAAATGAACCGCGTTTCCGATTTTCTGGACCAATTCTAATACATTACTTTTATTTGTTCACATGATTTTGGTTTATTATTCTCAATGAAACTCTTTGAAATCGTCACGAAAAAATTCCCCCCTCAAAATTTGATATATTACGTTTCCCTCAGACTAGCTCAAAATTTCGCTTTTTTGACTATTTATCCCTCCTGTATTGCTTTTTGGTTTATTATTTTCAATAATGAACCTTTGAAATCGTCCCGAAAAAAACCTCCATTCAAAATTTCATATTTTACGTTTCAAGGTAGGAAGAATCCAAAAATCGAATAAAAAAAATCCGTTTGTCCGCCGGTGCCGCGCTGTACGCCGTGATGGGCACTTTTTTCACTTAGCACTGACCGAAACTTTTGGGTTCAATCAAATATACCGCTGGCGGTTTTTACCACTTTTTAGCGGCTTCCATTAATCTTGTCTAAAAAGAGAATGGAAGAGATGGAGACTTGAATTTGGAATGTATGTCAAATTTAGGGTCTAATTATGGCCCAGAACTTTTTTTTTTTGTTAGCCAGTAAAATAATAAACCCATATGTTACATTGGCAGTTTTTCAATATCTTTTATCATTGAATTTCTGATTCCAGTTCGCCGTTGTAACAATGGCCAGATACAGTGCGGTGTCTCCAAGCGATGTATTCCAGACAGTTGGTTGTGTGATGGTGAGAAGGACTGCTCTATTGACGATATCATAGACAACACTGATGAAGACGTTCACAAATGTAAGATGCTTTCTAGGGATGAATAGCCATTAGACGATTAATAAGATATGAATTCCGAACATCTTTAACTTTCAGATCATAATAATATAACAGAAAAATATTGGGAGGTCAGAAGAAAAATGACAGAGTCGTCAATTTCTGACATTAGAAACCAACCAGCCAATGTTCCTTAAAATTATTCGATTATTTTTCATTAAGTTTGATTAAAAAAATAGTCTTCAGTTAATTTCTGAGGTATTTTCTACCACCTAACCTGAGAGTTCTATTTTTATGTGGTCAAGTACTGAAATTAATGAACAAAACATCCTGCCTCAGATTGGTACTGAACACACGTCCTCTGCTTACCAGACGAGCGTTTAACCACTAGGATGATCGATATTTTTGAAATTAGTTACTCATATACGAACTGTAACGTTTTAGTCGATAGTAGATATTTTTGTCATAATCGATCAAAGTGTCCTTCTGAGCGGCTTTTCTGTGAAGAGGAGATTTTTGACGTTCAAAATTTTCGTATTTTTATTTTCCGATAGAGTGAGGTCTTTAGTTCACATGATTACTAATATGTTTTATATTAGTTGTCATGGAACTACTTTGTATTACTTCTGATAAAGGCTTATTTATTCATTTGTCTAATGCAGAGGTTCTCAAACTGGACGATATCGCCCACCAGTGGTCAGTGAAGGAAGTTTGTTACGCGAAATTGACTTTATGCAAATTTAATGGACGGTAGAGGAAAATTGGTGGGCCGAGGGGAGAAAACCAGCTCCGTTAGGTAAAGGTCCTAAGCCCGTGCAAATACAGAAGGTTTGGTGTTAGGGAGGGCATCCAGCCTTTAAAAAAAACTGTTTCAAACCAATGATGAGAGATCATCAGCAAGAAGCTAGTTTCTACGCAGTTTCTATGGATACTGTGAGAAGCAAGCTAGGGTTACTCTTTGTAATATAATATATAGTATATTTACGGGACAAACCCTTTTTTAAATAAAACAATACAATGCAAATAAATAATTTAAAAAGAAATGGTAAAAAAATAAAAATAATTATAAGTATATAAAAAAAGAAAGAAATGGTATAAGAATATAATTACTAGTACGAAGAATACAAATTTAAGTGGAACAATTTTGTTGCCGCATCATTCTATTGATGAGTGCATAGTAAATATAATTATTTTGACAATTATTAACGTAGTATACCGTAGTATTATATATTGTGAGCCGCTATTGAGCGTACCCTTGTCCATGGATCAATGAACACAATGTCCATGTCGACCGTTCTGTTCGACAGACAAATGATGTTTCTGTTAGTGTTTGCAGTTCTGTGTGGAGTTTACAAGATAAATTCAGCGGCTGAGTATAACGAAAGTGCCATTTATTTTGGAAGTAAGTACTTGTAATTTTTTTTCAGTCTTGATTGTGCTGCAACGGCAGGAACTAAATTCTATTGATTTTTATGTTTTCCTTAAACCGTACTACTTCTCCAAATATCTTTCTTGCAAAGGTTCTTCGGGTTTTAGTAGTGACAATATAAAATGTAGTTACCGAGGGGAGCAAACCAGATTCATTAGATGACGGGGTTCTAAGCCCGTTTAAATACAGAAGTGTTGGTGTTAGGAGGGTCATCCAGCCTTTAAAAAACTCGGCTTGAAATCAAAGATAGAAAGTCATGAGCAAATTACAGTTACTACACAATGGTAGGTACTATGAGATCAAAGTGAGGGTTACTATGCCAGGAATGGATACAGCTAAAGAGAATAGACATTGAAAAGAAGGTTGTGGCATGGTAGAATTAAGGCAGGCAACGCCAACCCCAATCAAAATTGGGAAAAGGTGAAGTTAAAGAAGAAGAATAATATATTTTCGTATAAAGACAAGAACTTCACAGACGATTAGTTCTGCCATGAGACACTTTTCAGTCCAACAACAACATTCCCCTTGTATGTTTCGATTATGGAGCGGCTGGGTTACTGAAAATGCTGCTAATTAGATCTGACATTTGACGTAGCCTCCAAAAATTCCAGACAGATTCAGTAGCTCATTGGGTGAGACGTTGGATTCGTAACCGGGATGCTGACTTCATCTCAGGCTACTGGTCACAAAAGATCGAAAAAAGGTTGCAGTTATAATTTGCAACCAGTTCAATTGTAATAATAAGAATTCCAAGATTAGAATTCATCCTTTTCCAACTGAAAGCATCCGTTACACTTTGAATAGGTAATCTAAAAAAGAAAAAAAAAAAAAATGTATATTTCTTTGCGGTATTATTTCACAATGTTTGTGGGTATCATAGTATTACAAGGTATTTTCAACATTCAGAAGCCTAAGCTACACTTCAACAATGTTTGACTTATACAGTGGAACCTGGATATAATGGACTCGCATATAATAGAAAACTCTTTATAATAGAGAAAATCTCAGGTCCCTACATTTTTGGGCGTATTATTATAAAAAAAATCTGTCTGAGGTCATAATTTACCTCTATATACAGGGTGCGGCAATTAGTTCTCCCACATTTCAAAAAATCGTAGAAGGGGAAGTGATAGTGGGAGGAGCGTGGGGCTTGTGAAATTCAACACGAAACGACTTCTAATTTTTAGGTTTCGCAATGGTTTGGTCGCGCGAGCATCGTGCGTTCGTTGTCAATGTGTTTTTTTAAAAAAGTGAATCCATTATAGCCACTCAGAGGGCTTTTCGCACAAGGTATGGTTTGCACTCCACAGAACCAGTTCCTGATGGAAAAATAATTTGAGTTGGGTTCACAACTTTAGGATTACATCACCAGCTTTTTGCTGTATTGGGTTACGGCCCATACAGCCAATGTTCCCCGGTCACACGATCTTCTTACGGCATGACATTTCGTGGGTCCCTCTCTCGCCGGATTTGAGTCCCTGTGACTTCTTCCTGTGGGTTTACCCCAAGGTCTTCAAACATNGAGTTTACTAACTCCAACCAAAGACTATTACTGCCATCAACACAACATCAAATCTATCTTTATAATGGTTAGGTCTACTTCTCTGAACGACTTGGAGTTGACTAACTCCAACCAAAGACTATTACTGCCATCAACACAACATCAAATCTATCTTTATAATGGTTAGGTCTACTTCTCTGAACGACTTGGAGTTTACTAACTCCAACCAGACTATCATTGCCATGTGTCCATCAAATGTCGTTCACTACCCTGGTTGGTCGGTTCTGAGCACCAAGACGACCGCATAAATATCATCACAATTCAAGGGTCATCATAACCTTTTCCCGGCAAAATCCTGCCAACGCAACGTGACAACTGTTAGGGAAGCTAACGATTTACCATCTTTGTGGATACACCAGATTCCGTCAAATTACTGAAGTTAAGCAACGTTGTACGTGATGCGTACTCGTTCTTTGGTTGCCCGTGGTATTTTTTTTTTAATTCAATTAATGGCAAAACCATTATGCAAAATCGAAAAAATAATCAATAAACATATTGGTTTATTATTTTGAATAATAAATATGTGGAGTCTTATTGTGCCATTCAAATTTTAGGTGCACTCGAATACACTGTGGGTGTTTGTTTCCGCCTTTTAGCGGTTTTCATTAATCATGTCTAGAAAGAGAATAATAAGTAATAGTATGTATGTCTTATTTGGGGTCTGAGTAAGTTTCGAAACTTTTGTGTGAAATAAAATTTGACGGTGGCGATTTTAACCGCTTTTCATTCATACTGTCTGGTAAGAGCCAGAGACTTGAAATTTGGTATGTATATCAAATTTAGGGTTTAATTACGCACCAGATTTCTTTTTTGTTATATTATACAATGTACATATTATATTTTTGGCTTTTCAGAAAACAGCACAATGCTTTGTAATTCTTTGGGTTGTTCTTACAAATGCAGTGTAACATCGAGGAGAGCGATGTGTTTTTGTCCACCTGGGCAAAACCCGAACAAAACTCTTTGCGTTGGTAAGTTTTCTTTGTCATGATCAGACACCTGGTAAGTTTAGAGACCTATATATTTATGTCACGATTAGAGACCTATATATTTATGTCTCCTGTTTTGAGTTGTAGCCTTATTTAACTCTTCGTTTTTTAGCCAATACCATATTTTTTCCTAATGTCATCCATGGTAAAAATAGATCTAAAAAAGGTCGCAGTGATAATTGCAATCAGTCTCATTGGGAACCTGCAACCAGTTTTATAATGTTAATAAAATACCAGTGATATTATTATTCAACAAATTTATAATCTTATTGGTAACTGTAACACACTACAGTTATTTATGACGAGGATTCACTTACTTTTCATTTCCGACTCGTTTACTTCGTAGACATATTCAAGGAAACTGACTGGTTGGTAGACGAAACTCGAGTCGGAAGTGTAAAGTAAGTGAATCCTTATGATAAATGACGGTAGTCTTTTTAAAGCGAGCAATATTTATTTCTCTTGTTTAGCAATAATAGTCATATTTATTTTTCTTGTTCGACAATGGCAATATTAGCCATATTTATTTTTCTTGTTTGGCAATATTAGCCATATTTATTTCTCTTGTTTGACAATATTAGCCATATTTATTTCTCTTTTTTGGCAATATTAGCCATAGTTATTTCCCCCTTTTGGCAATATTAACCATATTTATTTCTCTTTTTTGATATGCTAGTCACCCTTATTCTTTACGTTCGCTAATGCCCTGCTTATATTTCAGATGCAAACGAATGTTTGATTGACGGGTCCTGCGATCAGCAATGTTCAAACACAAATGGTTCCTATGTATGTTCCTGTGTATCGGGCTATGTCCTAGCCGCAGATTCAAAGTCCTGTAAAGCTATCAATGGTAAGATCGTCGTAAATATAGTATCGTATCACGAAGTACCTTCATATGGGTCGACCTTTATTATTATTATTTAGTGTGTGTTCAGGGGGTTAAAAACCGCTGACACATTACAAATTTGGGAACCAAAATACCCCCCACTCCTAATAATCAAACAAAAATATAAATATATTCCCGTGCTTCGCAACGGTTCCAAAATTCAACAACAATTTCGAGATCACGAAATTAAATCTACTCAAAGATATTGCTTTTTGTACTTTGGAACACCTTTGTATCAAATTTCAACTTTCTCGCTCATCCCGAAGTGGTACTTCTCAATTCCGATTTTTTGGTGGTGAAAACGGTCCATAAATCGGGGAGAAATCGGAAATTTTTAAATTTTATATTTTTATGGGTTTCTTATATACTATTTTGGGGGGTCTAATCTCGGTAATTTTTTGATATCTCTTTTATTGCCTAGAAAAAAATTGCAAAAAGACCCGCTAAATTACGTCATTTTTGGCGGTAACTTGCTCCCACTTGAACTTTATTTTTTTTTCCTTTCTTATTACGCACCTACAGTCCTACATACTAAAAGGTACCTTTGTGCCGAGTTTCAAGTCTCTACGTTTAGCCATTGTGGAGCTACGTTGATTATCAGTCAGTCAGTATACCAACTGGGCTTTGCGTTTTATAACTTTATAGATGTAAAAAAATCAAAATAGAAAATTTTGATTTTTAAGTTTCGCTTTACAGTATTATCTTATTTTTAACGGTTTTTAATGATTTTTTTTAAAGAAAGAAAACTTTTAGGACACTCGGTAAAACTATTAACTTCAAGTAATGAAAAAGATAATAGTTAATCCTTAAGAATCTAATGTTCATTCTTTATAATGGAGTATAATCCGAAATACGCGTATCGAATAATATTTTAATCATTTTCATTTCTTGGGGTTTTTTTCGACTCAAATTTTTTTTAAATATGTGAACAAAACTGACCGAGTTCAAAATTTTTGATTTCGTTATCACACTGAACTGGTCCAGAGTGTTTCACTAAAAAGATTATGCCTTGGTCTTTTCTGTTCCTGAGTTCGTAATAATCTAATTCTTCAAAACGGGTCATTATGTAGATGGCATTAAGAACGTCCTGATAATAACCGGTTCAATTTACTGGGATGGAACCATCTTCGTTTCAACCCGCGCCCATCAAAATCAAATTAGGTAACTTCATATCAACCATTTTTTTTTTTTTTTTTAAAGGACTCTTCTTCCGTTGAGTGGATGGTTAAACAGTGTTTGCAATAAACGATTGCACTTTATGTGATACTCTTTTGAAAAACTATTTTCAATAGTTTCACTTATTTTAATCATTCCACGAAAATGGGCGGATTATTTTGTTGTTTCCCAGAGCGCTTATCGGTGCATGGTTTTAACTTTGCAGCGACATTATCGATTAATTTTTATATTTGTTGTAGATCCTCCCGATCAACCTCCCAGTATTATATTCAGTAGTGCCAATGATATGAGAAGATTGTATATCAACGGGAGTGCCTATGGTGGCAACAGTGTTGTTAATGGCAGTCATACATTAGCCGTGGAGTTCAATTTCAAAAATCAATCATTATGTTATATTTCTGCTGGATCTCTCAAGTGTGCTCACATAGATAATCTTATTGAAGCTTGGACGTTGCCTGCTCCCGACATATTTCGCATAGATTGTAAGTACGAGATTTGATTTTTGAAAATTAATTTTATCGAAAGAAGAATATCGATACTAACGATATTTTCTACAAGGAATAGGTCTTTGAAATTGTAAACATACATTCCGTGTAGTATAAGTACAATACCACGGGGTAAAGTTAATGTTGAATTAAGACGGAGATAGATAATTTGAAAGTTGACTAACTGATTCAATCAAAAGTTTTAGGCACCTCCCGTATATATACAGTGTTAAAATTTTGCACGAAATTAACAATTGACATACAAGTAAGTAAAGGAAAAAATCCGAAAGTTTGAGCTTTTTAACTCAAAGTGCTTCAAAACGGGGCCACTTTAGGGAAGGCAATACAATTTATTGTAATGTGGTTTTAACTAATAAACACTGAAATTTTGAATAAAAGTAGATATTTTCATGCAATAAACAGAAAAATATTTATATTATAACTCTTTCACTGCCGGAGCTCCAAAACGGTTCCTCTTTAGTAAAGGAGATGCACGAAAACTTTTTAAACTGATAGGACGCTGAAATCGTACTTGTAGGCAGAAACTTTTATTTATATGCAATTAAATGGAAAAATATTTATATTCACGCTTTTACTGTTATTGCTCCAAAATGGTTCCGCTTCAGAGAAGGAAATGCACGAAAGCTGTATTAATTTATTAATAATTTGGTGTCAGATCTCGGTTGGACATGTGGGTTAGCTTAACACAAATGTTTCCGATATGTAATGGCAAAGAAACAGATACAGATAGTTTTTCTACAAAAAAATATTGATATCTCACAAAAAATTATCATTGAACCAAGTCAACCACTCTTCCGAAAAGACCAAGTTTATTCTTGCTGCTGATCATCCCACATTTAAATTTATTATTGCACATTTCTCTGTCTCAATTCTCTTAAAGTAATACCGACTTTACTCTTGGCCAGTTTGTAAAAAGGTAGTACGAGTNTGGTGTCATGTTTGTCCAGTCTTGTAAGAAGTCAGTGAGTTTGTCTGTCAATCAATATGTTTGTCTGTCGGTCTGTAAGTCTGTCTGTCGGTCGGTAGATGTCAGTCAGTAGCGTGTTGCAGAACCGGAACCAATGTGTTTTCGATTTCAGGATTTAGTCTATTTAGGTACGCGTTCAACATATGTGACCATCCAAAAAGGGACCTGGGATAGTGTGGCTCGTGTTTTGCGATTTTTTTTTAGAAAAAAAAGGTTCTGTTGGTCGCTAAGAGCTTCTGTTTGAGGAGTTTTGTGAAGAACGGTGATGTTGGGAGAGGATGCTGGTCCTTGACTGTATCCATGATGGTGTTTGCTTCAGGTCGACCCGGTACGTAGAACCGGCCATCGTGAGGACGACAATAAATATTAAGAGAGTTTTTCTGAATTTTAACACAGTATGACCAACAGCGTTCATGCTAATTCAATTTATTCCCCAATGTTTTTTTATTAATAAAAAATATATAATAATAAAAAATATTTTCAAGGAATCGTAAATAAATAATAAATTATTAATAATAAAGACAATATCGATTCTAAAATTTTTAATTTGTGGCGAGCTTTCAATAGTTCTCAGACTATCATCGTCAGGCCGATGTTGACTCTACGATGTTCAGAGTAGTTCTACTCTGAACATCGTTCTACTCTGAACATAGTTAAATTTTAGAATCGATATTGTCTTTATTATTAATAATTTAAAATATATATATATGTGCATCCGTTCTTACGGGTAATGTTAAAATAATTGTTAATTGTTTGCGTCTGTTCAAAATAATGTGTCACATCAAGGAAAGAAAGTATAGAAAGAATGTTCAAATATTTATTTATTTATTTATAATATGAAAGTCTTACGTTCCTAAAGAGAAACATTACTAGACAGTTTACAATTTTTTTTTAAAAAAAAACACATGTTTACACTATAGGTAAAAAAAAAAAAAAAAAAAAAAAAAAAAAAAAAAAAAAAAAAANAAAAAATAATAATAATAATAATTAAAATTTATGGATCGCAATAATTCACAATACAGATTGCATAATTTCCAGGAACATTTTCCTGTTGTTTGAGAAAATGCACATTTTTTTGTCTTTCGAGTAAACTGTATTATACAGATGCATGGCCCTGTCAATAGGGGATTTGAGTGTTGTTGGTTTTACTTCAAAAAGTTGTTGATTAGTATTTCTGAATCTTATGTTTGGGACCAGGAAATTAATATGATTGAAAAGATTTGGGCAATTGATATTATTATTAATGATTTTGTACAGAAACAGAAGGCAATGCATTTGGCGTCTCAAATAGAGTTCCTGCAGATTGATGGACTGTGTGAGATCCTTGTATGCTATTTGTTCTGGGTACACAGGATAGAACCCATTTATTTTATGAAATAAATAAGTTAAAAATTTATATTGAATGCGTTCTATCCTGTGAGACCATTCTTTGCTGTCTGGATCCCACACTATAGAGCCATACAATAGAAAAGAACACGTTTTTTAAACGTGTTCTTTTCTATTGCTTACAGCAATGACACATGTGACGTAGATCCTACCTTTTTTTTAATGTGTTCTTTTCTTTGCTTACAGCAATGGCACATGTGACGCAAATCCTACCTTTTTCTTAATGTGATCTTTTCTATTGCTTACAGCAATGACACATGTGACGTAGACCTTACCTAATTTTAACGTGTTCTTTTCTATTGCTTACAGCAATGATACATGTGACGTAGATCCTACCTCATTTTAATGTGTTCTTTTCTATTGCTTACAGCAATGACACATTTGACGTAGATCCTACCTCATTTTAATGTATTCTTTTCTATTGCTTACAGCAATGATACATGTAACGTAGATCCTACCTCATTTTAATGTATTCTTTTCTATTGCTTACAGCAATGACACATTTGACGTAGATCCTACCATCCTACCTCATTTTAATGTGTTCTTTTCTATAGCTTACAGCAGTGATACATGTGACGTAGATCCTATCTCATTTTAATATATTCTTTTCTATTGCTTACAGCAATCACACATTTGACGTAGATCCTACCTCATTTTAATGTGTTCTTTTCTATTGCTTACAGCAATGATACATGTGACGTAGATCCTATCTCATTTTAATGTGTTCTTTTCTATTGCTTACAGCAATGATACATGTGACGTAGATCCTACCTCATTTTAATGGGTTGGCAGTACTGCATTTGTTAAGTGAAGTTCGTATTTTTTTCGCTTATAAGTAAATATTTTTTTAAATGTTTTCTAACAGTTTTTGGAGTGTTTTTTGTATTTATAAATTATGAGATTGATATAAACTACAAAATGTGCTAATTTACTTGGACATATCTCATCTATAACCAGCGTAAGTTGCAATTTAATATTGAACCTCCAAGTACATGTNAATGTATTCTTTTCTATTGCTTACAGCAATGATACTTGTGACGTAGATCCTACCTCATTTTAATGTATTCTTTTCTATTGCTCACAGCAATGATACATGTGACGTAGATCCTACCTTATTGTAATGTATTCTTTTCTATTGCTTACAGCAATGACACATGTGACGTAGATCCTACCTCATTTTAATGTGTTCTTTTTCTATTGCTTACAGCAATGACACATGTTGCGTTGGATTGGATCTCTGGAAATTGGTATATTTTGGAAGATTCTCGAGAAGTAATCTACTTTTGTACTCATTATATGGAACATTGTATGATAGCAATAGATGTTGATCTCACAAAACCGAAAGCAATTGCTTTGGATCCAACTAATGGGTATGTATAATGTTTTGCCGGGCAATGATATTTTTTTTTTGAATAGATATAGTTTATTTTATTTGGTACAATAGAAATTTTAGACGCTGGCTCCTATCGGCTCCGATTTTATTCAGCTTCTCCAATGATATTCATTACCTAAACCATTGTCATAAGACTGCTGTACTGACTTAGCATTTATTGTAGAAACATTACGTTTTCAGCCATCATGTCTAGCACAGTACAGTGCTTAACGCTGTTGAGTTCTATAGGTAGACTTGGCCTGTCCAATGACCAGGCCTATCACAATGTAACAGATTAATAAAATAACTAATTATTTAACAAACTAGATAATAAAATATGATTAATAATGGTTGACAAAGGTCAGTGACAAAGGGTCAGTTAAAAAATTAAAGAAATGGACATTGGACTTATCTAGTATAAAGTTCGTGTTGTTATTTAATGTAGATTAAAATTATTATGGTAACGCATCGACCAGTTGGCCATAGGTCAAATCAGTCGTCCTGGGGTTATTTAAATGAGGATTGCATCTGCAATATTGTTTAAGTTCCCAGGTCACCTCTTCGGATGATGTATAACTTGAATACTTAATATTGTTTAATATTTGACATAAATATGATGCAACTGACACCACACCGAATATTTCTAGAAGTTTTTGGCTGTGTTTTACGTCCTACAATATTCAAGTCAAGAAAAAATATGTTTGTTTACTTACTAAACTGATTTCTTAGTGCGTGACTTGTGATTTCAACTAAATGATCAAAATATTATTTGAACCACAACAACAAATATTATTAGTTACCGAAGGCGTAATTTTGATGACTTTTTAACTTTCCATGCGGAAAAGTAAATCATACTTGTGATTGTAAGATGTTACTTTAGGCTGACATCCTCACGGGACGAGTCCACCTGAACTGATAGTGTAAAATGACATAGGAAGTAACTCACTGTTTTGTGAATTTTGTGTTACTGGGGTAATTATATTACAGTGATTGTCATGGTTCTGGTGACCTATGTCAATTATCAGCCTCCAAGAACAGATATATGATGACAATTAAAAACTTTTATCAGTAGACTACAACTTATGTAGAGCCACTGTCTCATATTTCTGGCTACCATCGGACAGGATGATGTCACTATTGAATTGATTTTTTTCTAGTTATATGTTTTACACAATCTGGGGTGGTGGAACGTCAAGACTGGAAAGATCTTTGCTTGATGGTACAGAAAGATTTGCAATGGTTACTCATAAAATTGTCTATCCGTATGGTGTAACAGTAGATTTTGCTAATAAACATGTCTATTGGGTTGATACTTATCTGGACTTTATTGATAGAGTTGACTATGATGGCTCCAATAGAAAAACCATTCGAAAAGGATTTCCGGTAAGTTTAAGATATAAATGTACATTTTTGTATATTTATTGACAAAAATAATTTAACAACACAATTAACAAAATAAAATCTATAATAATAAAATTCAATGTAACGATAAATATATGTGTACGTGTGTGTGTATGTATCACTAATTGTTTAGCCAAAACGGTAAGCGATATCGAAAAATTGATGAGAATGGACCCCTCCGAAACCATAGGCTAAAACACCAGAATAAATATCAGAATTCAAAAATGTTGAACCGTTTTCGAGTTACGGCCGATTTTTCGATTTTTGACCGATTTTAGCCGGTCATGGTACGATATCTTAAATTTTGTCGCGACAACATATCAACACAAATTGAGAAAGTTTTAGGTGACCTTTTCAACCTTAATTTGGAACATAGTTACCAAAAAACGGTCCAACGGTTTTCGAGTTATGGCCGTTTTTCCGATTTTTGTAAGGGGAATCAGAGAATACTATTAGCTTCCGATTTTTGAAAGGGAAATCATAGAATACTATTAGCACGGAAACGGCCATGCCTCTAAGGCGCCAAGCTATAGGCCGTAGCGAAGCACGGGCAAAACAGCTAGTCTTATGTAAAGTGACATTAAATTTGATTTGCTACCTATCCCCCTTTTACCCATGAATCAAATTATAAATTGGTTTCTTTCCTCTTCTAATGAGAGGGAGAAAAAAAACAGAGACCAAATTTGTGTTGCAGATTTTGCCTTTGTTTAAGGAGGACAACTTTCTAGTAGCCATACTGAGGGAGGATGCCACGTATTGTGGACAGGAAATAAAAAATGGGTACAGATTTTATTACTTCCTCGTTGAATTGAAATTGTTGAAATTTTCATGAGGAAATAGCGAGAGCAAAATTTTTTGTGAACGGCAGATTTTATTACTTTCTCATAAAGAGAATTTCTCTTTATGAGGAAAGAGCGAGAGTAAAATATTTTGTGAATGGATTCGGATTTCGAAAGAGTTTTGGAAAAACATCTTTATTCCAAAAGGGAATATTTTTCTAATGGTTTTAAAATTTTGGACACTTTTCGGGGACGTACCAGGTCAACTTTGAAATCTTTAATAGAACGACCCCTTGTGTATTGAATTTTTGACAAGTATCTACTCATTTTTTGAGGGAGACCCGAGAAATTTTGTCTGTTACGACATTGTGAAGTCAACTGAGGAGAGCATCGTACAATATGAAATCATATTAAGATGGTAGTTGGGGTGTATTTTTTGCTCGTGAAATTATATGTATAATACATTATTATGTATTATACATAAGGTCTTTTTTTTACATGTATATGTCTTTATATTTAACTATTTAAATTTTATATATATTTTTACCTTAAAAAAGAACCTTATTTATAATGCCCGAATAACACTAAAGAGTCTCTTTACAGTGGCAGGTTTTGGGTGCCATCATTAAGTAGTAAATAACTGAAATTTATGAGTATAAATTCAAAAGTTTTTCATATTTATATTTCACTATGACTACTTTTAAATCTTTGAGTAACATGTTAATTATATGACTACAAATATCCTAGATACCATTTATAAACATTATGACTACAAATATCCTAGATACCATCTATAAACATTGTGACTACAAATATCCTAGATACCATTTATAAACATTATGACTACAACTATCCTAGATACCATCTGTAAACATTATGGCTACAAGTATCTTAGATACCATCAATGAACTTGATTTTTTACTATTATAGGTTCGTAATTTGTATGACATTACTGTGTTCGAGAATAACTTGTATGTAACAAGCTGGAGATCGGAGAGTCTTATCAGATTAAACAAATTCAATTCAAGCGATTACGAATTTATTGCTAACTGTAGCCGTCCATTTGCTATTCATATTTATCACCAGCAGAAGCAGCCTCATGGTAAGTGGATAGATAATTCACACCCGCTAATGTTCTTCGGTATTACAAGGTACTGGCTGTTTGCCCGTGCTCCAATGTAGAAAATTCAATTTTTTATTCAAAAATATTACTTTTTGTACTGCGGAGCACCTTCGAAATAAATTTCAGCTTTCTCGCTCATCCCGAAGTGATACTTCTTATTTTTTTTTTTGGAATCGGCATCCAAAGTGAGCACCGCTCCTATTTAGAAAATTCAATATTTTACTCAAGGATATTACTTTTTTTACTGCGGAACACCCTTCGTAATAAATTTCACCTTCGTATTAAACTTTAGCTTTCTCGCTCATCCCGAAGTGATACTTCTTGATTTTTTTTTTTTTTTTTTTTTGTGGAATCGGCATCCAAAGTGAGCACCGCTCCTATTTAGAAAATTCAATATTTTACTCAAGGATATTACTTTTTTTACTGCGGAACACCCTTCGTAATAAATTTCACCTTCGTATTAAACTTTAGCTTTCTCGCTCATCCCGAAGTGATACTTCTTGATTTTTTTTTTTTTTTTTTTTTTTTTTTTTTTTTTTTTTTTTTTTTTTTTTTTTTTTTTTT
>CM022885.1:38846279-38872858 GCA_012654025.1 Pachypsylla venusta
TTTTTCTGGAGTTTAGGTCTATGGTTTCTTTGGGGGGGGGGTCCATTCTCATCAATTTTTCGATATCTCTTACCGTTTTGGCTAAGCAATTAGTGATACATACACACATATTTATCGTTACATTGAGTTTTGTTATTATAGATAGATTTATTTATTTTATTTTATATCTGTAACAACTAATTCTATCTCCAGGTCTATCTTTTGATTCAAAAACCAAAACTTTGTTCTGGATCAATCCGACATCTCATTCTATTCATTATGCAAACATTGAAGATAAATTGGTGAAAACAGTACTTGTTCCAAAAGTAGTTTCAGTAACGGCAGCCATGTTTTATAATGATAGACTCATATATGCTGATCAGAATAACGGATCTATTTATTGTATAAATCTGAATGGAACGAACAACACTTTGTTACGTAACAATACAGGTTAGTAGAGTAGCTTCAGTAAGGGCAGCCATGTTTTATAATGATAAACTCATATATGCTGATCAGAATAACGGATCTATTTATTGTATAAATCTGAATGGAACGAACAACACTTTGTTACGTAACAATACAGGTTAGTAGAGTAGCTTCAGTAAGGGCAGCCATGTTTTATAATGATAGACTCATATATGCTGATCAGAATAACGGATCTATTTATTGTATAAATCTGAATGGAACGAACAACACTTTGTTACGGAACAATACAGGTTAGTAGAGTAGCTTCAGTAACGGCAGCCATGTTTTATAATGATAGATTCATATATGCTGATCAGAATAACGGATCTATTTATTGTATAAATCTGAATGAAACGAACAACACTTTGTTACGTAACAATGCAGGTTAGTAGAGTAGCGTCAGTAACGGCAGCCATGTTTTATAATGATAGATTCATATATGCTGATCAGAATAACGGATCTATTTATTGTATAAATCTGAATGAAACGAACAACACTTTGTTACGTAACAATACAGGTTAGTAGAGTAGCTTCAGTAACGGCAGTCATGTTTTATATTGATAGACTCATATATGCTGATCAGAATAACGGATCTATTTATTGTATAAATTTGAATGGAACACTTTGTTACTTATCAATACAGGTTCGTAGAGTATTTGGTATTGGTAGGGCTACGGGCTATACTAGTGGATCAAGATGATCAGGTGTTCACGTTAGTGTTGTACTCATTTATAGAAAAAAATATCTTAATCAATTTGTTGACTTGGGATACTATGTCAAGTAAATCTATAATGAGGTAAAGAAAATACTATATCTTCACTTGACTATAAAATTATTAAGATGGTAATTAGAGCTGACTTGTTTCGTACTCTCCTGAGCAAATCATCAGAGCTTGAAGTGAGTTTGAAGACTGAAGAATATTGGGAGTTTTAAAGGAAGAGAGAGAGAGAGATGGAGATAGTATCTAGGTAGGTATTTTTTTTCCAGTGAATAAGGATAATAACTATCTTATAAGTTCGGAAAAAAAAAAAAAAAAAAAAAAAAAAAAAAAAAAAANAAAAAAAAAAAAAAAAAAACACTACTACCTAGGTACTATCTCCATCTCTCTCTCTTCCTTTAAAACTCCCAATATTCTTCAGTCTTCAAACTCACTTCAAGCTCTGATGCTGTGCTCAGGAGAGTACGAAACAAGTCAGCTGTAATTAACATCTTAATAATTTTACAGTCAAGTGAAGATATAGTATTTTCTTTACCTCATTATATCTTAATCAAATTTTGACGATTCCGAAGATTCATTATTGAAAATAATGAACCAAAAATTGGTTAGAATTGAACAAAATATACAAAAAGTTGGCTAATAATTGTGGCTTTTATGTTTTAGCTAACATTACCTCACTGAACATCTATGATCCTCACTTACAAGTTGGCACGAACGCCTGTGAAAAAAACAAAGGAAATTGTTCCCATTTGTGCATTCCCAAGGGGTCTTATTACAGAGTGTGTGTCTGTGCCGTGGGCTATATTCTGCAAGCAGATGGAAAAACATGCATCGGTAAGAACAATGTCGATCACATTAGAGCAGCGTGACGTATGAAAGGGCGCACACAGAATTTTCATTGGGGGGGGGGGGGGGTCATATCGACTTTTCATCTTTAGTACTAAGAGGGATTGAATTTCGGGGGGGGGGATGAAATCTCCGGGATATTGAGGGTATGTTTGTGCGTGGCAAATGTGTCTTTTTTTGGTACAATCATATTTATCTCTAAATTCGCCAGCCTGGTCCAGTTAAATTATTTGGGGGGGGGGGGTGAAAGTTTCGATATTTTGAGGGTATGTTTGTTAATGACAAACGGTTCTTTTTTGGTACAGTCATATTTATCCCTAAAATCGCCAGTCGGGTCCGGTCAAAACTCTCCAACAAATATTTACCTAAGAATTCCTCTAAATTGTTTTAAGTAATTTGTTCTACAGAGGTGAAACGGTCAGGAAGCTATTTGAAAGTATATGCCGCTAACCGTGCGAAATATTGGTAATATTGATTTTTTTTATTCGGGGGGGACCCGGACCCCCCTCTTCTGTGCGAAACTGGACGTATGTATTTAACTAAATGATCAAATTTTATTCAAACGACAAAAATAATTTTCAAAACTATTCAAGTTTATTATTTGATTTAGAAATGGTATTTAGGATGTTTTTAGTCATTATGAAATATAAATCTCAATAAAATATTGTGTATCAACTACAAATAATAAGGCGAGTCACGAGCGTTTTTGTCTGTTACGACATTCTCAACTGGACTATCAGAGTATGTCGTAACAGACGAAAGCGCTCGTGATTCGCCTTATTATTTGTAGTTGATACACAATATTTATTGAAATTTATATTTTATTATTTGAGCTTAGTTAAAATATTATTTTAAGAAAACTTGGAATATTTTGTAAGCATTTCTGTAAACAGTGATAATACCTCCGAAGGCTTAATTTCTTCCAATTCATTTATGACTTTCTAACTTTTCATGGAGGAACATTAAATCATACTTGAGATTGTGGGAATTTGTTTGAGGGTGATATCCTCACGGGATAAAACAGAAAGCGACTCGGTAATATCATTATGTTCACAACTCCTTTGTTACTGACGTCATTATGTTGTAATAATTGTCATGGTTCAGGGGGTTCATGTCAATTATCAGCCTCCAAGAACAGATGATGACAATTAAAAACTTCAGCAGTAGACTACAATCTATCTGGAGCTGTTGTCTCATACATCTGGCTACCATCGGATACGATGATGACACTATTGAATGAATGAATTCCTTTTACAAAGGTGAAATGATGTAGTCATCAATAATTTTATCTTTTTGATAAGTAATAGGTACCAATTGTTTGGGGTATTTCCAGAAAAGCCCGTCCTGACAACAGCCTTGGCACTAAGGTTCATTTGCTACCCTTCATAACGGCAATCTTTAAAAAAAAAAAAAAACGAAACAATTCACCCTCGCAAATATATGGTTCCGTACTTATCTAGAGCTGCTGTCTCATACATCTGGCTACCATCGGGCACGATGATGCCGCTTTGAATGAAATGAAAAATATATACATATACATAGTATTCCTTCATGTTTCATATACTTACTGTTGCAGGTATAAAAGATTTCATTTTGTTCTCTGTCAATTCTGCGAATGCCATCATGGGTCTGAAGTACAATAAAAATCAAAGCAAAGTAGAAGAAGTTCTTGGGCCATTGTCAAAAGTTTCCTCGGCAGTTAAAGTTGATTTTCATGCAGGTATGTATGTAGTCATCGAGGGGAGCAAACCAGTTTTCATTAGGTGACGGTCCTAAGCTCGTTTAAACACAGAAAGTTTAGACAACGAACAGAATGTTGGTGACATGGTAGAATTAAGAAAAGCAACGTGAACCCCAAATACGAGTAGAATTGGGAAAGTGTGAAGTTAAAGATGTATGTAGTATTAAAGTTTCAGAATTTGGCCACGAGCAACGCTAAATTAGAAACTCATGGTGGGGTTCACAAAATTTTATTTTAAGGTAACTTAAAATAGCCGTCGTCATCTTGAAAACAAAGTGAAAGTGATATACGAGTATACCCATCAGAGTAGTTTATAATGAGGTAGATAATACGAGTATAGTACTATATCTTTACAGTCAGTTATTATTAATTATTGGTATTTTTATTATTGTTAGTATATTAATTATATTTAGTAATTACCCACATTATGATTAGCCAGGTCATTCCGCAGATTAAGAAGCTAAATAAATTAGCTGAGGAAAAGTCTCTGTATTATTTATTCAATAAAATTAAAAAAATATATACATAGATATAGGTAATATTTATTCAATAAAAAATAATAATAGAGAGATTTCGCAAATTTATGGGAATACGAAAACCATCCCGAAAACGATGTTGTGTCGATTTTTTGTCTCTACGCATGACAAAAATTATCGGAGTTCGGCTTTCGTTTTGGGAGTCCCGACATCGAGTAGTTTATCGGGCTGCTTTTTTTCGTAAACGAAAAGGAAACTGGTTGAGAAATTCCCGCGTAGTTTCAAAATATATATAATTTAGTTATGATTTTTATGAAACTTTTTTTTGTGCTCATTTTTTAATTCTTTTTCATCCGGGTATTTAGTGTTTCATTTGTGTAATTAGTATTTGCTTCTCTGTTGTCTATTGACTGTTGGACTTCAAGTTATTTGAGCATTTCATACATATGTCTTGCTTTTTGAATATTATGAGACAAGGGCGTAGCCAGCATCTGGCCTAGGGGGGGGGCAGCTGAGATTTTCATGTCGGGAGGGGGGGGGTCGATAAAGTAAATCGGTACTTATTTAATAATAAACCCCCAGGGGTAACTGATGATTCAGTTATTGGGGAGGGGCGACCCCAGGGCCTGTGATAAATATCGATAAAGGAAAGTGCCAAACCGGCGAAATTCAACTAGCAGGAGGAGTTTTACAATGGAAAAATATACGGAAAGCCCAAAAAAAAACAGATGGAACCTATACGTTTGTAACGTTTGTTAATTTTTTTGAATTTTCCCACCAAATTTACCAAATGCGATTCAACGATGCGACAAGTTTGCCACAGTTACATTTGATTGTTCACAGTGGGGCTGTTGGATTAGGGACAAAATGTGGCATTTATCGTATTTCGGTACTTGATGACTTTTTTGCTTCCAAAAATCATTTTATCTAGTGTAAATTTAAGTTGCCCCTTCCGTGCTGCATACTCTCGAGAATTTCTAGGGGGGGCAGCTGCCCCCACCTGCCCCCCCTTCCTACGCCCATGTTATGAGATAAGAGTGATACGCCTAAAAACACGATTGTGTTGTTTGTTTTGAAATGTGAAAAAGTTTTCTTTAATTATCCGCTAGAGGCGCTTAAGTTTTCGTTTTCTTATATCGTGGCGAAATCTAAAAAATTCTTCTGCCTATGAGACACGAAACCCATAAACATCGTTTTCGTATTGATTATGGGGACACCATAATAGATTTGCGAAATCTCTCTAATAACAATGACAAAAAAACAAGTTAGAATAAAATATGTAAAATTCCTACAAATTTTTCGGAGACTATCAAAAAGAAAAGAAAATTATGCACACTTTTAATTTATGCAACGATAAATAATGTCTTAGCAACACTGTATAGAAGTCAAAGCTGTAGGGATTTCTAACCGGGGAGATCTGTTGAGGCAATCCATGAATTTTTTTTTAACCAATTTTAACCCAATTAGAGAGATTAGGAAACGTTTTTACGGCCATGCCTCTATTGTATATGTACAGCCATCCAACATAGACTCATGACGGCCAATAAAAAAACGAATTTAAAATTATTGTTTTTTGAAAAAGTTGCTTCAACAGATCTTCCCGGTGTAGGACCCTCTTTGTTTATCTATAGAGATAACAACATAACATTATTCATATATATCAATATCACCGGATTTTTTGGTTAGAGGATTAAAGAATTTGAGTGTAGTAAAGTTATAAATAGTTCTACGCATATAATTAGCCTATGCAGTTATTTAAATCACAGACTAGAAGAAAAACAAAATATAATATAAATGGCTGCCTTTACAATTAAACCTGAAAATGTATTCTTATTGGAAAAAGTTGATAAGGAGTGCTATTTTATAAATGTTAAAATGAATTGAGTGAAGTAAGTAAAAATGAAGTTCTTTATTACTCTTCCATCTTATCACCAACAATTGACATCTGATTTGTTGATTTAACCGTACGCTTGATGTGCAATTGAAGAAAATCAATTGAACTCAGCATTTAAACCATAAACTTTTCTCTATGAATCTCGCAGTAATTACACTTCCCATACTATCCCCCCCCCCAAAAAAAAAAAAAAAAAAAAAAATTCTCACCTTCTAAATAAGAAGTCGTTTTATTTTGAATTCATTTAAAATATTTTGAAAAGTTAGAATGGAATGACGTACAAAAGATTGTAAAGTGAATATGTGGTCCACACAACTTCTTCCATGTCTACATCCCGCTTGTTCTTCTGGTATTATATTTTCATTGTCTGCCCAGTCATATATTCTGTTTGCAAGTAGTTGTGTAAAAAAATTTCGTTAATGTATTTAAAAGGCTGTTCCCCGATAGTTGTTTGTATCCTTGATGTCTCCTTTTTTGAGAATGAAAATCACATCGCTATAGCTCCAATCTGCTGGTAAATATTCGTGATCAAGGATCTTCTTGAATAGGGCGAGTAAATATTCTGTGCTGGTCATGTTCTTCAAGAACTCATTTGGAATTTTGGTCTGGTCCTGCGGATTTATTGTTTCTGATTTTTTTTCAAAACATTCCTCTATTCGTTTTCCGTAAATTCTGTGTCCGATTCCCCCAAGAGATAGTTCGCCCTCATTAATATCTAATTGTAAACGAATTAAATTCATTTCCTACTCTTGTATTGTAATAGGGCTATCTTTTTTATTGTCTCGTGTTTGTTTATTTTGTTTTACAGCTGAGGATTACATATATTGGAGCGACAGTGAACACGGTTCAATATCAAGAATACATCGTGATGGCACAGGCAGGGAGTTAGTTATAGAATTCTTGGAATCCATGGACAATATTTATATGGATTCTTTGGCAGGTAATTATATCGAAATGGCAGTCCCAGCACCGGTGTATCTTTACACACAAGCAATTCACTTGGGATGTCTTACCGTCAAAGGATAAGTCATTGCAATTTTCAATAACAAACCTTTGAAATCGTCACGAAAAAAAAAAAAAAAATACCCCTCAAAATTACGTACCTACTTACGCAGAATCCAAAAAATTGAATAAATAAATGCGTTTTTCCGCCTTACGCCGTGATGGGCACTTTCGCATATAGGGTTCCATACTAGCACTTTATTATGGCACCTTAAAGCGCACGTGTGCCAATTAGCATTGACCGATTTAGATGAAATTTGATATGTTCGCCCCATTGGGGGTCTAATTGTGTGCCGAAACATTTCATCACTGTAAGTAACATAGGGTTCCACACTAAATATTAAGTTTGGAACCCTAAATGATAAAAGTGTCCCGTGAATGAATCGCTGTAAACTTAGAACACATTGGAGTCAGTGGTATTTTTAAACACCAAGTTTGAGAAAAGTGTTTCGACATTAATTTTTTTCATGTCTGAGGGAACATTGGTTGGTGGTGCAGTGGTAAGACTCTCTGTCTGGTAAACAGAAGGGCGTGAGTTCAAACCCAGACAACTCATAGAATTTTCATTCTCATGAATTTGAAATATTTACAGCTATTGAAGGACATGGAAGGGGCCGGGATTATCAACATCTAGGCCGGGCGTCCTCAGAATAGCATAATATGCTACCCAGCCCTTCCACCTTCATCACTCTCTGTGGTGACACGGTTAAAAGTAAGGTGGCGGGGGGGGGGCGATTGCTTCTATCCTCCCCTATGTCCGCTTCTGCGATAAGTATTGACATAAAAAAAATCATGATATTATCATATTTTGGAAACCTACGCGGATAGATAATTTTATTATTTTCTTGAATTTCAGATATTGCTGTTGATTGGATTGCAAAAAATATTTACTGGTCAGATCCAAAGTTAAATGTCATCGAAGTATCTAGATTGAACGGACAGAATCGATTTGTTGTCGTGAGTGGTGGAGTAGATAAGCCAAGTTCGTTAGCTGTTGACCCAGTTCGAGGTTTACTTTTTTGGTCTGAATTCGGAAAGATACCTTTGATTGCACGATCTGGTTTAGATGGAAGTAAAGAAACAATTCTTGTACAAGATATATCCGTACAAATTAATGATATTGCATTGGATCACAAGGTAATTTACGTAAAATAATTATTGCACAGGATATATCCGTACAAATTAATGATATTATATTGGATCACAAGATAATCTCACTTTTATTTGTATTTTACTTGTCCTAGTTTTGTCATTTTATATCGCATTCATGCGTTATTTTTACTTTCTGTATTCATTTTTTCTTGCTCATAGCACATTCTGAATTTTTGTTTTTAGAATGAAAGAATCTATTGGTGCTACGCAGGCGGCAGTAATCTCATCGACAGCATAGATTATGATGGCAAGAATCAAAAACAAATCAAACTAAATACTCCAATGAATCCTCTGTCTCTAGTCATATTTGGACCGCACTTGTATTGGGCGGATACGTAAGAATTTTTTTTATTTTATTATTTACACAATTTTAACTATACGATTTTTCTGTTGTTTGTACTTTCAGACATGTGTTCTAATTTTCATTAAACTTGGTATAGACATCCATTCATCCATTTCGTTACAAAAATGTCCTGACTAAAGTTTAATGATTTTTAAATGTCTCTTTTAGAAAACACAAGTACCTTTCTTTTACTCTCCATGGATAACTTTTACTCTCTATAGATTAGAAAACACAATTATCTTTTACTCTCCATGGATAACTTTTATTTTCCATGGATTAGAAAACACAATTCTCTCTTACTCTCCATGGATAACTTTTACTCTATGGATTAGAAAGCACAAGTAACTTTTACTCTCCATGGATAACTTTTACTCTCCATAGATTAGAAAACACAATTATCTTTTACTCTCCATGGATAACTTTTACTCTCCATTTATTAGAAAACTAAATTATCTTTTACTCTCCATTTATTAGAAAACAAAATTATCTTTTACTCTCCATGGATAACTTTTACTCCATGGATTAGAAAGCACAAGTAACTTTTACTCTCCGTGGATAAGATTTATTTATTTAATAAAACATTACCAGACCGGTTTCGCTTATACAGGCATCTTCGTTGGTATAAAGCACTGAATGTGGTATCGCACTATTTCTCGTGCGGCCAAATTTTTGTCATTTTTTCGACTTCAAACAGTGTGATCGGCTAATATATTTGATTAAATTCGCTATTTGATTGCTTTGACATCAAACACATAAGCCACGAAAATTTGTCGAAATAGTCTGCTAGGGTTTAAACGACTGACAAACACTTTGTCATGTGTAATTGAAAACTATTTCATTAATCTTACCTTTAAAAAATATTTCTGAGACGTCTGTGGACACCCAAATCCTGGATTATCAAAAGTACACGAGTGAAAAAAACTAAATTAAATTTCGATCAGAAATCGTAGTGGAAAAATAGAAAATATCAAAATTATATTTATTACAGATAAATATCTGGTTGCTATGATATAATACACAACAAAATTTGAAAGCAATAATTTTGTCTGAGAGTTTCATCAAATAGTGTGACAGGGGCACAAATATATACCAAACACAGAAATTCAACAAATATACAAAATTTTGGCACAAATAGAAATAACTATTGCAATTAGAAACAAATTTTTAAAATATCAAATTTTGGTTGCTAATTGTTTTTAGCCAGTAAAACAATTTTTTATTTGACATGCATGTGATATTTGTCATTCTCGTTTCATTATTTTTTTAAAATGTGAATATTTTTCAATTTCAGAATTCAATCTAAAGGAAGTATTCACATTGTATCGCTGAAAAATACTTCGGATATTTCCACAATATCATTGAAGGCATATGATGATCCGTTTCTGAGA
The DNA here is from genome assembly GCA_012654025.1 of Pachypsylla venusta. Taxonomy (NCBI): domain Eukaryota; kingdom Metazoa; phylum Arthropoda; class Insecta; order Hemiptera; family Aphalaridae; genus Pachypsylla; species Pachypsylla venusta. The sequence goes on from CM022885.1 coordinate 38,856,284, forward strand.
GATATCAAAATCTTCTCCAGAGAAGCCCAAGTTGGAACAAATCCTTGTGGAGTTAACAATGGTGGCTGTGCTGAACTTTGTTTATTCAACGGACTGTCGGCTGTGTGTGCTTGTGCACATGGTATGGTGTCAGAGGATGGCAAATCTTGCAAAGGTATGATAAGAAATGTAGAAAGTCTTAGGCGGGGTACACACCAGAACAACACGATAATAAAGATCGGCACGATAAAAATCCCAAATGATTTTCATCGCGTGAGTTACATCATCATGTTACCGTGACCATGTCCTAAAGCCACTATATCCCCCTATAATTATATTTTGGTATCCCAAAATACAATACGTGCGACACACTCGTTCACACGAAGGCAACTTTTATCTGCTGTAAAAACTTTTATCCGTAAAATTTTAGGGAATAAAACAGGCTGCGTGTGCTTGTGCACATGGTATGGTGTCAGAGGATGGCAAATCTTGCAAAGGTATGATAAGAAATGTAGAAAGTCTTAGGCGGGGTACACACCAGAACAACACGATAATAAAGATCGGCACGATAAAAATCCCAAATGATTTTCATCGCGTGAGTTACATCATCATGTTACCGTGACCATGTCCTAAAGCCACTATATCCCCCTATAATTATATTTTGGTATCCCAAAATACAATACGTGCGACACACTCGTTCACACGAAGGCAACTGTTATCTGCTGTAAAAACTTTTATCCGTAAAATTTTAGAGAATAGAAAAAAGAAATCAATTCTCTCAGAATGCGATTTGATCTTGTAAATATTTTAGAGAAGAGAAAAAAGAAATCAGTTCTCTCAGAATGCGATTTGATCTTGTAAATATTTTAGAGAATAGAAAAAAGAAATCAATTCTTTCAGAATGCGATTTGATCTTGTAAATATTTTAGAGAATAGAAAAAAGAAATCAATTCTCTCAGAATACGATTTGATCTTATAAATATTTTAGAGAATAGAAAAAAGAAATCAATTCTCTCAGAATGCGATTTGATCTTGTAAATATTTTAGAGAATAGAAAAAAGAAATCAATTATCTCAGAATGCGATTTGATCTTGTAAATATTTTAACAGAATACCCTCCCCCCCTTTTTTTTTATAGAAATTTCCTCTCTAATTTGCTTATTCCCGATTTTTTTTTTTTTTTTTTAAATGAATACAATTATTTTATTACTATTCCCGATTTTTTTATATTTTTAAAATATTTTTTTAAAAAAAAATACAATTATTTTATTACTATTCCCATTTTTTTTACAAGTTAAAAAAAGGCTTATAAATGACAAAATCAAGTATACAAATATTTTAAACAAAGATTAATATAATACTGCCCTCAAATTTACATATTTGATAATATTTTTCTTTTTAGAGTACGACGCTTTCCTCATGTACTCCAGAGTTCAACGCATTGATAGTATCCATGTGACTGATAAGAATGATCTCAATTCTCCGTTCAAAAGCATCAGTAACAGCTCTCTAATGAAAAATACAATCGAACTGTCCTATGATTACAAAAGAAGAACTCTGTTCTATTCTGATATTCAAAAAGGAACTATCAATTCTGTATTTTTCAATGGTACAAATCACAGGGTTCTTCTTGAAAGTAAGTAAACAACTTTACACAGACTATTAATTCTACGTACTAGAGATGTGTCATGAGTGATTGATTAACTCGAATGAGCCAAATCACTTTGCTGAGTCATTGACTCATGAATCACAATACGATTAAAATGGAAACATATTCATTTTACACTACAAAAAAGAGAGAGAAAGAAATCTTAAAAAAAAAAAATACTGAGTGAGAGAGAGAGCGAGATGTCATGAGTGATTGATTAACTCCAATGAGCCAAACACTTTGCTGAGTCATTGACTCATGAATCACAATACGATTGAAATGGAAACATATTAATTTTACACTACAGAAAACAGAGAAAAAGAAAACTAAAAAAAATACAGAGTGAGAGAGAGCAGCTGTAGGCAAGTGAAAAAGAAAGAGACAAGTATGTGTGGTCTCTAATGATCCTATTGCCTACTTCAAGATTATTCCTTATATGTTGTTTCGTTTCTTCTATTGAGTGTGATTATATGAGCTAGATCTAGATTCATTTGATTATGAGTCATTGAGTGAGTCATAAAAATTATTAGATCTTTTTACTGAGAGATTCATTAATGATCTAATCAGTCAAAAGATTCATAACTCACATCTTTACAGTGCTGGATTTACCAATAGGCTGAGAAGGCTGGAGCCTAGAGCGGCATATTTTAGCCAATTTTTTTTTATGTATTACACAAATTAAAATGATTCATATTTATATACCTAATCCCATTAGGTTCATACAAACATTTCAACATATAAAATGTTTATGTGATATGTTTCACCCCTTGTTAGTTATTTTTTACTTTCCTTATCCTATAAAAAGGAAAGTATAGTATCTAATGGGTTGAAATTTTCGATGTCGAGTTTTTCATGCGAAAACAGGTTTTGAGGCCCCCAGAGCCCAAATCTCGAGTTTCCGATATAGGTCCGTGTGTGTGCCTGTCTGATGGTCTTTGATAAAGACTTGAAAATTGGTATGTATCGCATAAAAATTTATGCCATGAACGACACAACAAACTTGGTTGAAATCAAATATACCGTTGGCGTTTTTCGCGTATACTGCCTAGAAGTCGACTCATCGATCATACTAATTACGGTAAAAAAGTGGTGTTATTTGAACAAAATGCACAAATTAAAAAGAACAATTTTAGTTACAAAAATTGTAACTAAAATTGTGAACTAGGGTATCGAATTGTAAAGGTCGAGAGGAGCGGCAAAATTTGAATAGCCTACAGGCGGCAAATGTGTATATCCGCCACTGCATCTCTACTGCGTACTAAGGGATATTTTTTCAACCACAGATCGCTTATCTTTCGTTCCGACGACAACATTCCCAACATTTTCCTTTCAAGTATGGATTTTCAACTTGGTGACCATGGAATCATATCTTTGGTAAAAGTATAGCCAGGAACAATGAAACTAAAAAAAACTCTGCTAATGTGACACATGGGTTTATTATTTTACTGGCCAAAAAATACCCCCCCCCCCAAANAATCCCCCCCCCCCCAAAGTTCTGGGTTATAATTAGACCCTAAATTTGACGCACATACCAAATACAAAGTCTCTTACCATTTCTTGGCGACAAATGTGTAAATCCGCTAGCGGTAAATTTGATTGCACCCAAGAGTTTCAAAGCTTACTGAGCACCAATTATGACATGTATACCAAATTTCAAGTCTTTAGCTCTTGCCATATTCTTTTTAGTGAAAAGTCCAAATCGGTCAACGGTAAGTGGCAAAAGTTGCCCAACACGGCGGACAAACGGATTTTTTATTCGATTTTTGGATTCTACGTACCTTGAAACGTAAAATATCAAATTTTGATATGGGGGGGGGGAGTATTTTTTCATTATTGAAAATAATAAACAAAAAATGTTAGCAGATCACAAATATCATTAGCCTAGCAATCTAGGGCATAATATAATATTCTGAAGTGAACAACCTTTTGGTCCATTCTTTGTTGTGAAAACAGCGTGAATATCGTCGAAAACAATAACAGCGTCACAACAAATTAAGTAAACATGAAATTTGGGCTTAAAATACTGATGCGAGAAATTTGGACTCGGGGACGGGGGGCTGCTCATAATCGATTTGCACTCATTTCCAACTGGGGTACTCATTGATTGATTGATTTTTCTAGAACAGGGCTCTGTTGAAGGTTTGGCCTATGAATATGTGCACAACTATTTGTATTGGACTTGCAATAATGATGCGTGAAATTTGGACTCGGGGAAGGCCGGTACTCATAATCAATTTGGACTCATTTCCAACTGGGGTACTCATTGATTGATTTGTTTTTCTAGAACAAGGCTCTGTTGAAGGTTTGGCCTATGAATATGTGCACAACTATTTGTATTGGACTTGCAATAATGATGCAACTATTAACAAAATCAGTCTGGACTCACCTAAAGCTCAAAGAATAATTGTCGTCAAATTGGGTCAACATGATAAACCAAGAGGAATTGATTTGGATAGCTGTGACTCGTAAGTCTTATAATAGTCCTGCAAGAAGGCACGATTAGTCGCTTGAGAGGAACTTTATGTATGTCAAACCAAATTATTAATAAAATGTAGCCACCGAGGGGAGCAATCCAGCTTCATTAGGTGATTTAAGATTTAGGATTACGGTATCGAATGTAAAATATCGATACAAGTACTCATGAGTAATATCGAAAGAATGGTATTGGTTGAAAAGTATCGATACTTTAGTCTTCTTTTATTTGTATTGCTGTATTGTAATGTAGCCACCGAGGGGAGCAAACCAGCTCACTGCAATTCAAGATTACGTGAGAAGCCTCTTCCTAAATTTTTAGTCCAGTGAGACACATGCCTTTCCCTCATCCATTGTCTCACCGAACTGCGCAGTTTTGAGGAAAGACTCCGTGTGTTTGGCTGTCATTTTATTTTTCATGTACGCCTCTAACTTTATAGAGTAGCGTTATACGAGTACTTTTCTTCTTTAAATTCACCCTTTCCCAATTCCATTTGGGGTTGGCGTTGCTTTCATTAATTCTACCATGCCACAATCTCTTGTGCGGTGCCTTTTCTCTTTAGTTGTAACCCTCTCCGGGCACGGTAACTATAACCCTGAAGAGCCGCCTGAGAACGATGATTTAGTTATGTGGATCAGATTCTCAGAATTTGATTTATAAACAATAATTTAATAAAACAATTGTATAAGAATTCGGTGACCGTTGGAACTTCAGTGTGAGTCTAGGATAGAAAGAAAGAGGATCTCCTGGTAAGTCCCATCCTTATTTCCATTTTCACTGAGTCGAACTTATAACATCTTTTTACAACTTAAATATAAATACTCAAATAATAATATAATAATTTTAAATTGAAGTTCTTCGTCTTTTTCTAGTGATTAAACCTTCTCCTAGGCCTTGCACCCATCTAAGGAAAACGTACTTACAACGTTTAGACCTTTTCTTTGGATGTAAAACTTATTCAGTTAACCAACATAACTCTAGCTTGCTTCTCACAGTTTCAATTGAAACTGCATAGAAACTCGCTTTTTGCTTTTGATTTCTCATCATTGGTTTGAAGCAGAGTTTTTAAAGGCTGGATGCCCTTCCTTACACTAAACCTTCTGTATTTACACGGGCTCGTATAGAGTTCTATTTAGAAATAATTATGTTTGGTCTATTTACAGGAGAATTTATTGGACCAATTGGAACTCTCATCATCCAAGTATTCAACGTGCATTTTTCTCCGGGTTCGGTCCCGAGGCTATAATTAGTACTGACATCATAATGCCTAATGCTTTAGCTTTAGATCACCAAGCTGAAAAGTTGTTCTGGGGTGACGCTAGGTTAGATAAAATTGAAAGATGTGAATATGACGGCTCCAATCGTATTATTTTATCAAAAGACGTACCGCAACACCCGTTTGACATGGCTATCTATGGAGAGTTTATATTTTGGACCGATTGGGTGCTTCATGCTGTTTTGAGAGCAAATAAATATACCGGTGAAGATACTCATTGGCTGAGAAAAGATATTCGACGACCTATGGGAATTGTAGCAATTTCTGACAATTTAGATGCTTGTTCAAAAAACCCGTGTAGACATTTGAATGGAAATTGTGATGATATTTGTAAACTCAATGAAAAAGGAGAAGTCGTTTGTTCGTGTTTTTCCGGCAAAGTACTAATGTCTGATAATCGGAGATGTACAATTAATACGAACTGTAACGAGTTTGATTTCAAATGTGCAGATGGCATGTGTATTCCGTTTAATCAGACATGTGACTATGTTAATCAGTGTCAGGATAAATCGGACGAGAAAATTGATTACTGTGCAGTACGTGAGTGCAGGCCTGGCTACTTCAAATGTAACAATAACAAATGTATCCTAGCAAACCATCAATGTAACAACATCAATGACTGTGGTGACGGATCAGATGAAGCAGACTGCTCTTTCTGTAGAGATATGTTTCGTTGTCGTACAGGCCTTTGTATCAGCGAATTTTTACGATGTGATTTCTTCGCTGACTGTCCAGATGCAAGTGATGAAATGAATTGTGCTAAAACAAACTGTTCGGAATATTTTATGACTATGAATAATCCAATTAATTGCAATTTTACTACCGCTTGTATTGAAGAATCCTATTTATGCGATGGTCAAAATGATTGTCTAGATATGAGTGATGAACAAAATTGTGATGTAATCAAACAAGCCGCGCCCAAATTGAACTGTAGTGGAGATAAATTTCAATGTAAGAATGGTAACTGTATAATGCAGACATGGGTGTGTGATGGAGACAACGACTGCAATGACCATGAACAGGATGGTGTTGGTTCTGACGAAATGAATTGCGAAAATACTTGTAAAGGAAAAAATTTGTTCCAATGTGAGAACAAAGATTGTATTTCAAAGATGTGGGTTTGTGATGGAACATACGATTGTAGTGATAGATCAGATGAGAATATAACCTACTGTAACAACACGCAATGCAACTCTTTTGAATTCAGATGTAATTCTTCTGGTCGATGTATTCCATACTCTTGGCTGTGTGACGGTCAAAATGATTGTAGTGACAAGTCAGATGAACACCATATGCATGATTGTATTCACACAGCAGCATCAGCTTGTCAAGAAGGCTATTTTATGTGTTTGAATGGCACATGTCTTCTTGAAAATTATTATTGTGATGGAGAAAATGATTGTGGAGACAATAGTGATGAGCCTCCTACTTGTCCAAAAACAGAGTGTGATAATTCGACACACTTTCAGTGTACAAATGGGAACTGTATTTTATCGACGCTCTTATGCAATGGCGTCAATGATTGTGATGATAATTCTGACGAGGATATTGATCATGCAGAATGTAAATCTGTTCGAGATATGTGTTCCGATCCTCGATATTTCCTATGTAGCAATGGAAACTGTATTAATGAAACACTCACGTGCAATGATGCCAATGACTGTGGTGATGGAAGTGATGAGTATTCCTGTTTCATCAATGAATGTAATAAGATTCCAAACATCTGTGCACATGAATGTAGAGATTTAAAAATAAGATACGAATGTCTTTGTCATGAAGGTTACCTTCCTCATCCAGAAGACAAACACCTTTGTGTTGATATAAATGAATGTTTTGATAGACCTTGTACTCATTATTGTCGCAATACGATGGGTTCTTACAAGTGTTCGTGTGCACCTGGGTACGCTTTGCTACCAGATAAACATAGCTGTAAATCAACTTCAAACATTGAACCTAACCTTATTTTTACCAACAAATATTATATACGTGAAGTGAAACAAACAGGACAAATGTCAGTGAAAGTGTTAAACCAAACAAATGCTGTAGGACTTGATTTTGATTGGAAAGAAAAATGTTTATATTGGTCTGATGTTACAAGTGTAGGCAGTAGTATTAAACGAACTTGTAATACAAGTAGTCAACCTGAACTATTATTTTCGGCAACAAATCCAGATGGTCTAACTGTTGATTGGGTTGGACGCAACTTGTATTGGTGTGACAAAGGCTTAGACACAATAGAAGTTTCAAAGCTAGATGGAAAATTTCGTAAGGTATTAATTAATAAAGGACTGAAAGAACCAAGAGCAATAGCTCTTGATCCATTCAATGGTTACATGTATTGGACTGATTGGGGCGAGAACGCTCATATTGGCAAAGCACAAATGGATGGTGCTAATCAAAAAGTGATTATCAGTCAAAATATTAGCTGGCCAAATGCTTTAACTATTAGCTATGAAACCAATGAATTGTTCTGGGCTGACGCTAAGGAAGATTATATTGCTGTGTCGGATCTTGATGGAGAACATGTGAAAATAATTGTGAGCCGAAAAATGAACCCCTCTATTAATCTTCATCACGTGTTTGCAATTGCTGTTTTTGAAGATCATATATTTTGGACTGACTGGGAAATGATGACCATTGAGAGATGTCATAAATATTCGGCTGAAAATTGTATTTCTCTCGTATCGGATTTGGTTCATCGTCCCATGGACATTAGAGTTTATCACCCATACAGACAAAAACCATTGAAGAATAATCCTTGTGAACACAATAACGGAGATTGTCAAGGTCTTTGTTTACTGAAACCAGGTGGAAAACGCACTTGTGCGTGTCCAGAACATTTTGTATTAGATAAAGACAATAAGAGTTGTAAGCATAATTGTTCATCAGGCCAGTTTGTTTGTGAAAATACAATGAAATGTATTCCGTTCTGGTGGAAGTGTGACACACAAGATGATTGTGGCGATAGGTTTGATGAACATGAATCGTGTCCTCAGTTTTATTGCATGGCCGGAGAGTTTCAATGTAACAATACCAAGTGCTTGCATCCTACAGCAATATGCGATGGCACGGATAATTGTGGAGACCGCTCAGACGAGTTAAGATGTGAGGAATATACTTGCCTCAATACACAGTTTAAGTGTAAAGGTTCTGGCCTGACTGGTGATCACTGTATCTCCATTATTAGACGATGTAACGGTATACGAGACTGTCCTTTAGGAGAAGACGAAGAAGATTGTCTGCCTAAAAATTGTCTTCCAGGTCAATTTCGTTGTAGTAATGGAAGATGTATTCCCGAGCTGTCAGTTTGTGATGGAGCAAATGACTGCATAGACAATTCGGATGAACCTCAGGATTGTCGAAATCGAACATGCAGTCCAAATCTTATTCGTTGTGATACAGGAAGGTGTATTCCAATGCAATGGAAATGTGATGGAGATATAGACTGTCCGAATCATGAAGACGAACCACCTTCATGCTCAGATCCCAATTTGCACACCTGTGATCCAACCTCCTTTAAATGTAATAATAACAAATGTATTCCTGGATTTTGGCATTGTGATCATGATGATGATTGTGGCGATGGCTCAGATGAGGTCAATTGTACGCCACGAAATTGTTCGGAATCTGAATTTCGATGCAAATCTGGAGATTGTCTACGTTCCCTTTACGTGTGTGACGGAGAAGATAATTGTGGAGATTTAAGTGATGAAATGGACTGCGCTTTACCTTGCTCTGATTCAGAATTCAAATGTTTGAATCCTGCACATTGTATTAGTTCCGAATTTGTTTGTGATGGAGATTCGGATTGTTATGATGGATCTGACGAGTTGAACTGTACTAAAACTTGTAAAAGTAATGAATTCATGTGTACTAATGGACAGTGTATATCTGGCAACTGGAGATGTGATGGAGAAACTGATTGCACTGATAATTCTGATGAATTTGTAAGCATGTGTGCGGGACTCGTTTGTGGACCAAATCGTTTCAAATGTAAAAACAACAAATGTGTTAACATTCACAACATATGTGACGGTGTAGACAATTGTGGGGACAAATCTGATGAACAGCGATGTACAAGCATTCAATTCTGTTCTGATTCTTCTTTTAAATGTGCCAATGGAAATTGTATTAATAAAACATTGGAATGTAATTCTTATAATGATTGTGGAGATAATAGTGACGAGGAAGGTTGCGATTCTCCTCTTTGTAAATTCAGAACATGCTCTCAGCTTTGTATTGAGAAAAAAATAAATAAAACGGACAAGAGTTTCTCATGTCATTGTGCAGAAGGATATCAAATGGTGCATCTTCTAAAAGGTACGACGTGTGTAGCAGAAGGAAAAGCTGCATTATTATTAATAGCAGATGCAGATTTGAAAGTCATCGATCCTTATGCATGGCGCAGAAAAAGTAAAAAATCTCCTTTGAATTTAGATGCTGCTAAAATTTATTCTGTAGATTTCTTATATGATAATTCAAGCCACGTTGGTATATTCTGGATAGATAGACATGCTAAACTTATTAAAAGTGCATCAATAGCTTCTGGTAATGTTACCCGAATTAAAAGAGAAGACAATTTTAGAACGATTGTTTCGAATTTACACGACCCTAGAGGAGTTGCTGTGGATTGGGTTGGTAGAAATTTATATTGGACTGATGCGAGTGACAAAGGAAGTAGCAGTATTATGATTGCCACACTGGAAGGAAGAAAAAAACGAACTTTGTTAAGCACTAAATCAAATGAAATATATGATATTGCGCTTGAACCAATGTCAAACCGAATGTTTTGGACCGAATTAGGTGTTAAACCTCAAATAAATGGAGCTTCATTGGATGGAAGAAATAAATTTAACCTTGTCGACAGTTCTATTCAGTGGCCTACTGGCATTACCATTGACTATCCATCACAAAGACTTTATTGGTCCGACCCGAAAGCTAAAATTATTGAATCAATTAATTTAAATGGTAAAGACAGATTTACCGTTTACACAACAAACGATGCATCAAATAAACCATACAAACTAGAAGTATTCGAAGACGACTTGTATTTCAGTACCTATCGTACTAATAATATCCTTAAGATCCATAAGTTTGGAAATAGTCGTGCTAGTATTTTAGCTAGTAATTTGAATAGAGCCAGTGATATTTTAATATTACAAGAAAATAAACAGACACAAAATTTAACAAATGCCTGCAAAAATAATCCGTGTCATAGTTCCGCTCTTTGTGTAAACACAGCTACATCTTATAGTTGTCTCTGTCCAGATCATCTTACCGAAGACTTTAATACAACGAGTGACAAAGTTACTTGTAAAGTAGCCCCAGCTCCTGCCTGTTATCTTGCATGTAATCATGGAACATGCGCATTTGATTCTCATCTGAATCCATATTGTGTGTGTAACGAGAATTATTTTGGCCTCTACTGTGACAAAGATTCCAATGCGTTATGTCCATGTCTCAATGAAGGCATGTGTTATTTTGATTTAAGATATACAGATGCTACGTATAAATGTCATTGCCCTCCAAATTTTACTGGCGAACGTTGTGAATCAAGTATTTGTGAAAATAAATGTCACAATGGTGGCACATGTATACATGCTACTCAGACATGTGTTTGTAAACCTGGATTTACAGGCGATACGTGTCAACAGTGTGCACAAATTCGTTGTCAAAATGGAGGAATTTGTGTTAACAAAACGAACATTTTACAATGTGAGTGTCCGCAATTTTATAGTGGGAAATATTGTCAAACTTCTCAATGTAAAGATTATTGTATGAATGGTGAATGTACCATTACAGAGAATGGACCAAAGTGTAGTTGTTATCCAGGTTATGCAGGGAAAAAATGTGAACAATGTAATTGTATGAATGGTGGAACTTGTATACCAAACTCGAAAAATAATGTCTGCAAATGTTTGCCGGAATTCACTGGTCGGCGTTGTGAATGTCATATGGACGATCCTTCTTGTGTTTCTTCAAAGTGTACGAAAGGTTATTGTAATCATGGTGGAACGTGTGTTATAGTAGCATCTCAACCTACATGTGAATGTGCTCCTCCTTGGACGGGCAAACATTGTACAGAAATGGTGCATGTTTCTTGTGCCAATTATTGTGAAAACTCAGGAGAATGTTCCTACTCAAGTCAAGGGAAACCTACGTGTAGTTGTGTCAATGGTTGGTCAGGCCCGACTTGTACAGAAAGACAATCTTGTGCTCATTTCTGTTTCAATGGAGGAACTTGTCATGAACAGGATTACAGTTTAGATCCAGATCTGAAGCCCATTTGTATGTAAGTGAATTTATTATTATTATTTAATTTGGCTTAATGTCTTTTTAACATCGATTGGTGTTTTACCCTCCATTCGCTGGAAACTTGTAACAGCTACCTATATTGACCTCACCTCACCCAGCCGGGTTGGGACGGAAAAATAGCCATCATCACGAAGGCTTGAAACCACGTGAACACCCACATGGAGCAACCTCGCTGGACGTTGCTTAATTTCAGTGATCTAACGGGAACTGGTGTATTCAATGCCTGGCTGCTCAGATTTTAGTTTTGAAAACAGACAATAGTCGCTTGGGGGGGATACACACTCTGCCACGGAGACGGCTATTTATAATTATTAGTTATAAAGAAACTGGTTTCGAATCATTCGATTCATCATTAGTCTAGTCGAGTCGAATGACTCCATCCTTCGACTCGACTTGGTTAGTGTTTTGTTTTAATTTTCTTTAAAACTAAATATCTAACTGAAATAATTATTATACCATTCTGGTGTTGTTGGCACTAAAGCCGCGTTCTCACGATTCAATTTTTGTTGTTTAACTCATTTCTTTTCAACTGTTTGACGTGAGAACTTTCAAAATCAGCAAAGTTGTTAAACTTTTTTAAGTATGATGTTTGCTTTTATGGGTTTAAAAAAAATGATGAAAAAAATCATTTTCAAAAGTTGAATCGAGAGACCGCCCGCCGCTTTATGAGTGATCACGTAAAGAAGCATATTATAAAAAGGGATAGAAGCATTATTATTTGGAACAGGGCTTTGTTACAATTAGAGGAATGCCAGATAAGTATCAGCACACAGACAAACACATCAAGTGACGAAATATTATTTACAAGTAAAGATAAAGAAGCATATTATAAAAAGGGATAGATGCATTATTATTTGGAATAGGGTTTTGTTACATTTTGTGAGAAATGTCAAATGTCAGAATTTGATGGATAGCTATAGTTATCCTGCCTCGAATAAAGGAAAAAAATATCGAAAATTATCGATAGTGGCCAATCGACTATCGTTATTGGCTGTTAGTCGAAACTGTCGATAGTGTTATCGATAGTTCCCCACCCTAGTACAACCGCCAATCATTGTTTGATTCTTATTTGTTTGTTTTCAGATGTCCTCCGGGTTACGGTGGCGTACGATGTCAGACGTTGGTCTACCACAGTTTACGAAGTCCAACTTCTGTGGATTTCCATAGCTCTTATTTCTTCTTGTTACTCCTTGGTATCATCACTCTGAGTGGTATTGTCTATTACATTATAAGATTCAAGAGAAGGTAAGAATAATTAATGAACGTAAGACACGCGCGAGTGAAGGGAGTTGCCATGGTAACGAAATTCAATGCTAGATCAATACTATCTGCGGAGATTGATTATTTGGTAGCCAAATGTTAGTCAAAAAAGTCTGACAAGAGAAGTGAACGACATTTGGTATGTTGCTGGTAGTTGGTGGTAGTAATGGTCTTTGGCTTCTCCTAGTCTAGTGGGTATCACATTGGTATTATCCGTTTCTCCTAGTCTAGTGGGTATCACATTGGTATTGTCCTTTGGGGACCCAAGTTCAACACACGGGGTGCACTCATCCTCGTAAGGACGATTGAGCTACTTCAATGTGACTAGTGACGGCACATTACCAGAGTAAAAAGTTTTGATTTGGTAGACGATCGAAGAGATTATTAGTACATGAAGCTCTTAGCAATGCTTGATATCTACAAAAATTATCAAGAGGCTGTCGGGCGTCACCCCAAATAAATTCTATATTTACATTCATTTAGTCTTTTGTCGGAGTTAGTAAACTCCAAATTGCCTCGGGGCATAGACCCAACCATTGCATCGCGAGGTTTTGGCCAACATCTAATTTCTCGTATGTCCGCTGTACCTACTGTTTATCGAGTTCTTACAGTTTCTTTGCCTAGTATTCTTCGAATATTCGTGACCTTGCATCTAAGCCTCAACTGAGCTTTTTGTGCTTGGAAAGTAGCTTGTATGCCTACTCAGCTTAGGCCAAAGATCTGAGCAAGATTGATCAGCGTTTTTGGCTAAGTATTTTTCGTGGATATCAAGCCATACTCAGTCTCCACGCAAGTAGAGAGTTATAATAAAAAATGACGTGAAAAACAGTGTCCTCATCCTCCACGCAGTGTACACAAAATTTGGTCTTGTTGGAAGCCCATAGTGTGCAGGTGTATTCTCACACCAAAATGATCTTTTTGCGACTAATGGCAAGGATCTCAATGGTTAGGTCCCTTTAACATGGTCCTATTAAGTCTCTGTGTAAACTTCAGTCATGCATATTTCGATCGTAGGTTCGGGTCCAATGAATGACCACATTCTTGCCAGGTGTTCGGTTATGTCATTATCAGCAATAACTTTATGACAGGCACCCAACCCACGCAGACCTGGCTGACATATTTTGCTCCATACGAGTAGATATGCTTGAATGGGAAGGACTCTGTAGACACACCTACCCGTACATAAAGTTTTGGTTAAACTTTTTCATAGCAACATTTCGTCGTCATTTTCCTATCCGATGCTTCTTATTAACTAGAAATTAATGCATCTTTCAAATAAAAATTGTAGGGATGCGCCGTTCATGCATATTCGAATGCAAGAAAATATAGAAATCAGCAACCCGATGTATCTTCGAGAGGACCTGGACGACGAAGCGGATGTACTGGAAAGAAATTTTGCCATTGATTCAGAACGGGTAAGTTTTATTTTATGGAGGAGCTCTCCGTGGAGTGTGGGACACACTCATCTTGCACCAGGGACGTTTGGTGATGTAGTGGGTAAGACGCTTTGAATGGTTAACAGTAGGGCGAGGGTTCAAACCCAGCCAACTCATGGAATTTTATCCTCATAAATTTGAGTTATTTACCACTATTGGAGGACATGGAGGGGCAGGGATATTCAACATCTAGCCCGCCGTCCTCAGAGTAGCATAATATGCTACCCAACCCTTCCACAATCCTCACTTTCCGTGATGGACACGGAAAGTAAGTAAGTACCAGAGAGGTAGCGGTTCAAATCCTGTTCGGAACGAAAAATCTGGAAAATTGAGTAGTAATGGTATTGTTGCTTTTGTTGTAGCAGTTTCCTCATAAAGACAACAGGTTTCCCCATTTTCGGAATCAGATTTAGATAAATGGTAAAAATTGGTTGATGAGATTACCGAAAATGTTTTGATGGCCTTTGGCTGGATCTGTGATGTTATGCATTCCAGGTCGTCCTGGTGCGTAGAACTTGCCAGCGCATCGTGAAGACGATGTTAATAGCGACAAGTGGTAGCATTTAAGGGCAATTGTTAATTGATGTTGAGGACGATGGAAATAGCGACAAGTGATGGCATTATGAGGTAATTGTTAATTCAAGTCGAGGACGATGGAAATAGCGACAAGGGGTGGCATTATGAGGTAATTGTTAATTCAAGTCGAGGACGAAGGAAATATCGACAAGTTGTAGCATTATGAGATAATTGTTAATTGAAGTTGAGGACGATGGAAATAGCGACAATTGGTAGCATTATGAGGTAATTGTTAATTCAAGTCGAGGACGATGGAAATAGCGACAAGTGGTAGCATTATGAGGTAATTGTTAATTCAAGTCGAGGACGATGGAAATAGCGACAAGTGGTAGCATTATGAGGTAATTGTTAACATTGAAAAAAGGTCAAGTTCCTCCCAATCTTCAAAAAATTCCGCTTATAAAAGTAGTGATATCCATTATTGGGGCCAAGTTTATTGTTGCTGCTGTATATCCCACACTTAAATTTATTATTGCACGTTCTTTTGTCTCAATTCCCTTGAAGTAATACCGGCTTTACACTTGGTCAGTTTTTTTTTTAAAGGGATTCGTAAAATTTCAGCGCTCTAGGTATACGGGAAGTGCCTGAAACTTTTGATGATGAGTGAATCAATCATTCAGTCAGTCAATCAGTGAGTATCCAAAAGTGCAAACTTTGAAATTATCTATCTCCTGCCTGGGTTAAATTAACTTTTGAAGTTTATCCTATAGTATTTTACTATACTACGGAATGTATGTTCAAAATGTCAATGACCTATCCCCTGTAGAACCGGATATCTGACGGTGTGAAAAACCTTGCTTCGTGTAAAGATACACTGGTGCTTTCCGGAACTTGGCCTGGCGCACTGCGGTGCGCTCAGATTGAAGTTGAGTACGACGGAAATAGCGATAAGTGGTAGCATTATGAGGTAATTGTTAATTGGAGTTGAGGACGATGGTAATAGCGACAAGTGGTAGCATTTAAGGGCAATTGTTAATTGAAGTTGAGGCCGATGATAATAGCGACAAGTGGTAGCATTATGAGGTAATTGTTAATTGGAGTTGAGGACGATGGTAATAGCGACAAGTGGTAGCATTATGAAGTAATTGTTAATTGAAGTTGAGGACGATGGAAATAGCGACAATTGATAGCATTATGAGGTAATTGTTAATTGGAGTGATTGTTATTTGAATCGTTTGAAAAAAGGATAAGAAACTACGCAAAAATTCTTTGATTTGCATTTTTTATTGACAAAAATATTTTTTTCTTTCTCCCTAGGGTTGTAATTTTGAGAATCCAGTTTACGAATCTATGTACAATGCTAAAGTCCCAGGTCTCAACGAAGAAAAGAAAGGTCTCTTACATGAATTACAAGAAAGAGTTCGCGACCCTCTGTGCAGCAGTAGTGAACAATTATGAAAATTAAATAGATCTATTTTCACCAAGAAATTGTAAAATCAAAATTTAATTTAGATTTTTTTTATATAAGAGAGACTGATGACAAACGGTCTTTCTTGTATGACAATTCCCATAACATTATTATTATTTTTATATAAGAGAGACTGATGACAAACGGTCTCTCTTGTATGACGATTCCCATATATTATATATATATATATATATATAAAAAAGAG